>SJXQ01010321.1:222027-237795 GCA_006408695.1 Aepyceros melampus | reverse complement strand
CTAGGGCTGAGGGACAGGAGGTGGCGGGGGCGAGGGGCGGGGGGAGAAGCAGGGCAGAGACCGAGCTGCCCACCCGGAAAGTTCCTGAAGCTCTGGCTGCCTGTGGTCTCAGAAAGTGAAGCTGCAGCTGCAGGGCCATCATTCCCAGAGTTGCCAGGCCCTTCTCATGGTGAGTGGGGGGTGTTTGCCCCCCTCACCTTAGCAGACCCCCATTCATCAGAGGCAGGGGCTACACTGCTGGGAGGCCCAAAGGATTGAGATGCACTTAGAGTTGGGGTCACTGTGTCCCCTAGTGCCTTCCCTCAGCCTCCTTCTGTGACTCCCGGTGATGCCCCCCACCCACTGGGCTTCAGTGCTCTGGTTGTAGAAACGGTGAGTGGGGTTTGCAGGAGAGCTGGCACTGGGTGACCTCTCATTGCTTGCTTCCCCATTTTTGCCCTGACCATGTTGGACTCCCAGCATCCATCTTTATCTCTAGTGATGCCCTGGTGGCCACTTAGAACCCAGGTCACAGTCCATGGGACCCCATTGTCCAATACATTCCAGCATCATGGCACCAGAGCAAGGGGGAACATGGGGTCAGTGGGCCTCCCCAAAGACAAGCTTCTGGTAGGGTGAAGGGGTGAAGGCTGGGCTCTGGGATCCTCCTAAACCTGGCAGGGGTATATCCTTGGGGAGCCAGGAGTTCACAGGTGAGCCTTGCACAGCCTCACTGAGTGATGAGAGCTCCATCCACTGTGGTCCCTGCCACCCTGGCAACACCCGGTCCCCTATTCCTGCGCCGTGACCCCTGAGATGGAGAAACCCGAGAAACTGTTCTGAGCACTAACATTTTTTATGTACATTTTAGGCTTGTTTTGTTTTTGGCTGCACTGGGTCTTAGCTGTGGCTTGGGGGATCCAGTTCCTTGATCGGGGTTTGAATGTGGGCCTCCCCCATTGGGAGTGCAGAGTCTTAGACACTGGAACACCAAAGAAGTCCCCATTTTAGTATTTTTAACTGAAAATAAATACCTGCACGGAGTGAGTGCCCGGTTTCCCTCCCCAGAGACCTCCCCTGTCACCCGGTTGTCATGAATCTTTGGGACCTTCACCAGGCTGACATCCAAAGGAGGGGAGTGGAGGGACTGGAGGTGCACAGAATGAGTTGATCCATCAGATGTGGGGTGCCAGAAGGAGGGCAGTGGGGTACTTGAGCCTGGGCTCCCACCTGGCCTCCCATCAGTTCTTCAGCATTCAGCCTTCTTTATGGTCCAAATCTCATATCCGTATATGACTACTGGAAAAACCATAGCTTTGACTATATGGACCTTTGTCGGCAAAGTGATGTCTCTGTTTTTATTATACTGTCCAGGTTTCTCCAGTGGCTTAGCTCATAAAGAATTTGCCTGCCAATGCAGGAGACACAAGAGATATGGGTTTGATCCCTGGGTCAGGAAGATTCCCTGAAAAGAAAATGGCAACCCACTGCCGTATTCTTGCCTAGAAAATTCCATGGACAGAGGAACCTGGCTGAGTACAGTCCATGTGCAAAGAGTCAGACATGACTGAGCACGCACGCCTAGGTTTGTCATAGCTTTTCTTCCAAAGAGCAAGCATTTCTTAATTTCATGACTGTTGTCACCATCCACAGTGATTTTAGAGGCCAAGAAAATAAAGTTTGTCACTGCTTCCACTTTTTCCCCTTCTATTTGTCATGAAGTGGTGGGACCAGATGCCATGATCTTAGTTTTTTGAATGTTGAGTTTTAAGCCAGCTGTTTCACTCTCCTCTTTCACCCTCATCAAGAGGCTCTTTAGTTCCTCTTCACTTTCTGCCATTATAGTGGTATCATCTGCATATCTGAGGTTGTTGATATTTCTCCCAGAAATCTTGATTCCAGCTTATGATTCATCCTGGCATTTCTCATGATTTACTCTGCATTTCAGTTAACTAAGCAGGGTAACAATATAAAGCGTTGTGGTACTCCTTTCTCAATTTTGAACCAGTCAGTTTTTCCATGTCCAGTTCTAACTGCTGCTTCTTGACCCACATACAGGTTTCTCAGGAGACAGGCAAAGTGGCCTGCTATCCCCGTCTCTTTAAGAATTTTCCACAGGTTGTGATCCACGAAATCAAAGGCTTAAACATAGTTAATGAAGCAGAAGTAGATGTTTTTCTGGAACTCCCTTGCTTTCTTCATGATCTAATGAATGCTGGCAATTTGATTGTTCCTCTGCCTTTTCTAATCCCAGCTTGTACATCTGGAAGTTCTTGGTTCACATACTGCTCAAGCCTAGCCTGGAAGATTTTGAATATAACCTTGCTAGCATGTGAAATGAAAGCAATTGTATGGTGGTTTGAACATTCTTTGGCATTGCACTTCTTTGGTACTGAAATGAAAATAGATCTTTTCCAGTCCTGTGGCCACTGCTGAGTTTTCCAAATTTGTTGATGTATTGAATGTAGCGCTTTGACAGCATCATCTTTTAGATTTGAAATAGCTCAGCTGGAATTCCATCACCTTAAACTAGCTTTGTTTGTAGTGATGCTTCCTACGGCCCACTTGACCTCACCTTCCAGGATGTCCGGCTCTAGGTCAGTGATCACACCATCATGATTATCCAAGTCATTAAGATCAATGGTTCACATCAAAAAAAAAAAAAAAAGGCCATCGACACCACACTGCCGATTCCCAAACATCCAGCCTACCCAGCCCAGCACTGGACTCGACATCCAGGTAATAGCACCCACCTGATGTCAACTGTCCAACTCATGCTGAAATGTGGGGTTCATCCCCGACCCCAGTCCTCCCATGCCTCTCCTGACAATCAGAACCAAGTCCAGCCTGTTCGGTCTGGCTGACATTTCTTAGACCTGCCCCCTGATTTCTATCCTCACTGCCTGGTCCAGGTGCAACCCTTGACCTCTGCCCCTAGGCTCACTCTGGCTTAAAACAATCTCCGCTGCTTCAATCAGTGGCTCCTCGCTGCTCTTAGAATAAAAACCCTACTGCATGATTCTGCCCTCTGCCCTCTTTTCCGGCCTCAGTGCCCACCATTCTGCCCTTCACTCACTACTCTCCCACTGCAAGGGCCTGTTAACCCCTCACATGTCATCCTCTACTTCCTGCTTCAGGGCTTTTGTGCTTGCTATTTTTGCTGTTGGAACGAACCTCCCTTGCAGTGTGTGTCTCTCTCATAGTCAAAGCTATGGTTTATCCTGTAGTCATGTTTGAATGTGAGAGCTGGACCATAAAGAAAGCTGAGCACTGAAGAATTGATGCTTTCAAACTGTGGTGCTGGAATAGACTCTTGAGACTCCCTTAGACTGCAAGGAGATCAAACCAGTCCATCCTAAAGGAAATCAACCCTAAATATTCATTGCAAGGACTGGTGCTGAAGCTGAAGCTCCAATACTTTGGCCATTTGATGAAAAGGGCCAACTCACTAGAAAAGACCCTGTTGCTGGGAAAGATTGAGGGCAGGGGGAGAAGGGGATGACAGAAGATGGGAGGTTTGATGGCATCACTGACTCAATGGACATGAATTTGAGCAAACTCCAGGAGATGGTGAAGGACAGGGTGGCCTGGGATGTTGCTGTTTATGGGCTTACAAAGAGTTGGACACAACTGAGCAACTGAACAACTCTATCTACTTCAACCTGCTAACACCGGTGAAGGTTCTGTCTCAGGTCAGACATCACTTCTCAGGGAAGTCTTCCTTGAAGGCCACTGTAAGCACCTGGTCTGTCCCCCTCATTGCTTATTTTTTGTAAGATTGCTTGTCAATAAGAGTCTTTTCCCCTGCAGATGGGATGCTCCATGAGGACCAGGATTGGGGCTGTTCTATTCCCCAGCATAGAGTCTGTTTTCTTTTCTTGGGCATGCCACATGGCATGTGGGATTTTAGTTTCCTGATCAGAAACCAAGCCCCTGCCCCTTGCAGTGGAAGCGAGGAATCTTAACCACTGAACAGCCAGGGAAGTCCCTCTCACTAAGTATTTTCTGATTGGCTAAATGTATCCAAGTGGAGATATTAACCAGCAGCCCCCCTGTGCCAGGCAAAGACGCAGGAGATACAGGAGATATCTGAAGATGCCAAAAACCCTTGACCACATGGAGCTCATAAGCAAGCAGAGGAGACAGACAGCCAACAGGCACACAAATAGCAACATCCTTGCCTTCAGTGATTATCAGTGTGATGACAGAATGCAGGATGAGGGCAAGAGGCTGAGACGAGCCAGAGTTTTTCCTTGCTTATGCGTTGGGGGAACGGTAGGGCTATTTAAATGGGATAAGCAGAGAAGGCCTCTCTGAGGAGTTGGCATTTGGTCAGAGATGTAAATGACACAAAGGAGTGAGTGATACAAGGACCCAGGGGAGGAAGTATGCCAGAAAGAGGGAGTATATTAGTTTGCTAGGGCTGCATAACAAGTGCTGCAATTTCAGCAACAGAAATTCATTGGCTCACAGTTCTAGGGGCGAGAAGTCCAAGTTTAAGGCATTGGCAGGTTCAGCTCCATCCCAAGGCTGCAAGGAATACCTACCCCAAGTCTTCCTCCTGCCTCTGGAGGTTCTTTGGCGTTCTTCAGCTTGAAGACAGAGTCATCACCCTGATCTCCACTATCATCTTCACCTGGTTTTCTCCCTATCTGCCTGTCTGTGTCTAGATTTCTTATAAGGACATCAGTTGCACTGGGTTAGGGGCCTGCCCGACATCACTATAGCCTCATTTTAATTTATTACATCTGCAGTGACCTTATTTCCAAATAAGGACAAATTTGGAGATGCTGGGGGTTGTGACATCAACACATGAATTTGGAGGGACTCAATTCAACCCATAACAGAGAGACTTTAGAACAAGGGACCTGCAGTCGGTAAGGCTTGGTGTGCTCCCAGAATGACAAAGGGGCCAGTGTGGCTGCAACAGAGAGCAAAGCTGGGAGTGAGACAGGCAGGCACCCTAACCTTGTTGGTGTTTATTCCAAGTGCAGTGGGGAGCATCGTGGGTCTGAGATATGATTTCCATTTGTAAAGGCCCTTCTGGGGACTTCCTTGGTGGTCCAGTGGCTAAGACTCTGCACTCCTAATGCAGGGGGCCCGTGTTTGATCCCTGGTCAGGGAAATGGATCCCACATGCAGCAACTAAAGAGTTCTCATAGCTACAACTAGAAGACTGGGTGCAGTCAAACAAATATTTTAAAATATATATGTTCTGGCTGCTGTGTGGAGAGGGATGTGGGGGCCCTTTCAACCAGAGAGGGGATGAGGAGGCCCAACTGGAGTGCAGTGGGAGACGAGACACCATTACAGAAGGACAGGCTCCAAGTGTGAGCTGGAAGAGCCGGAAGGCCAGCAGGATTCCTGGAGTCAGAGCTCTGGGGACCAAGGAGGAGACGCACCAGAAGACCTGAGCCATCTGTGTGCACCCGAGTGGGGAGGGGACTGGGAGGCGTCTGGCATGGTTGGCATCTGGGGGGCTTAGGTGGCTTGACCTACAGCTCAGAGACCAAATCTAACCCAGAACTCAGGCAGAGAAGGAGGAGACAGTCCACAAGCAAGGACACACGGAGGAGAGGAATCCAAGAGCCTTACCCTGGAACTCACTGCCAGAATGGGGCATTGGATGCAGGGAGAGAAGCCCAGCAAGGCTACTCTGGCAGGGCTAAGTGAGGGCCAAGGGGACAGGAGAGGTCTGTCAAGCAAGGGAGCAGGAAGGTTGGAATGCAGAGATGAGGAGGGAATGGTGACCTCCAGGCTGGCAAGCTTTGGGAAGCGTGGGGGGACCTCTGTGAGAGAAGCTTGTCAGGAGAGGGGGTTGAGGAACAACCAACTGAGAATGCATACACCCCCCACCCCGAGAAGGGAAGGCAGGAAAGGGAGAGGAGGGGAGGCACGGGCCAGTGGGGCCCTGTTGTCTAGAAAGTGAAGTGTAATATACTAGTTTTCTGAGAACACACGTCAGGGACATTAAGCTAGTGGGGATGTGACAACTAGGGCACAGATGGGGCCAAGTGTGTGGGTGAGGGATTATCATCAGACATGTGTTAAGTTCGATTAATTAAACTGCCTCTTCCCAGAAAGCTTGATCCTTTCTGTGTTCCTCTCCGTGGTGATGGGGCCCCACGTAGGTACCAGTTTCATCTTTCACCATGGCTGGGGGCACATGTTCCCACCTCCTGACACCCTTGCCCACTCGCCATGGTTGATAAAACCAATGAGTGCTGAATATATTTATGTTTAGTGCTCAGTTGTGCCTGACCCTTTGTGATCCCATGGACCGTAGCCCTCCAGAATCCTCCATCCATGGGATTTGCCAGGCAAGAACACTGGAGTGGGTTGCCATTTCATACTCCAGAGGATCTTCCCAACCCAGAGATTGAACCCGCATGTCTGTATCTCCTGCATTGCCAGGTGGATTCTTTACCACTGCGCCACTTATTTAGTTTTGTATTAAAGCTTAGTACACAAAACATACAGCAGGCAAATCTGAGGTGTGCAGTTCAATGATTTTTACCATTCCCTTCTCCAAGAAATCTTCCCCACCCAGGGATCCAACTCAGATCTTCTGCATTGCAGGAGATTCTTTATCTTCTGAGCCACCAGGGAAGTCAAATGATGAACACATCCATGTAACCATCACTCAGGTCAAGATAAAAGCTATTTCAATCCCCTAGAAGTCTTAGCACCCACCACCCGTGCAGTGTGGCCAGAAAACAGCTACAGCACAGTAAAGCTGTGGTACATCTATCCAATGGAATAGTTCTCAGCAATAAAAAAAGAACAAATACAGAAACATACAACAACGTGGATGAATCTCCAGTGCATTATGATAAGTAAAAGAAGCCAGAACCCAAGAGCTATCCACTCTGTGATTCCATTTATATGACATTCTGGAAAAGGCAAACGTATAGGACAGAGAACCATGGTAATGCTTGAGGGAATTTGGGGAGGTGGATGAAATGTTTTATATCTCAATTATGGTGGTGGTTATGCAACTATATGTAACTACTACCTAGGGTGAAAATGAAATTGCTCAGTCTTGTCCAACTCTTTGTGACCCCATGGACTGTAGCCTATCAGGCTCCTTCATCCATGGGACTTTCCAGGCAAGAGTGCTGGAGTGGATTGCCATTTCCTTCTCCAAGAGATCTTCCCCACCCAGGAATCAAACCCGGGCCTCCCGCATTGCGGGTAGACGCTTTACCTCTGAGCCACCAGGGAAGCACACTACCTAGGGTAGTAATTACTATCCTGAGTTCTCTATCACCCAAGAGTGGTTTTGCTTGTTCTTGAACTTCCATGAATGGAACTGGTGTATACAGTTTTGACAAAGGCATATAGTTGCATAACCGCCACCATAACCTACGGTCCATAGGGTCCCAAAGAGTCGGACACGACTGAAGCGACTGAGCATGCGCGCGCACACACGGGTATGCAGGGGTTCACGTCTTTTGCTTGTATTTTTGTTGGGTCGACTGAGAGGGTTTTGAGTGGAGGAAGGGCACGATCAGATGTCAGATGTGTGTTCGAGGGCTGGCTGGAGGGGACCAGAGTGGATGAGCCTGTGCCCTGGGACCTGGGAGGAGCTGGCGGTTTTCTGATGATAAGGTCACACCCGGGGTGACTATGAGGATGGGGGAAGGAAAGAATCTGAAAGGGGTGTGAATGTATTCAGGAGGAGCTGGTAAGCCTTGGCTGTTGTGATGCCCACTGGCCCAGATAAGGGTCCCCAGAAGCAAAACATAGGACAAGAATTTAGAGACATATGGCTTATTAAAGAAGTGATCTCAAGACAAAGTGGCAAGGGAATGGGCACGTAGGACAGGAAAGGGGAGGAGACCCATCTCAGATAGGTCCTGCAGAGTGGAGGCCCAGCCTGATCCCCTGGGGAGTTCAGGAGGGTTAGGCACACGTCCAAGTTATCACCTCTGGAAGGCAGGCAGCTGGACTTGCGCACGCCTGCACCAATCAGGCATCAGCTGAGGGGCTTGGGGGCGCAGAGTGGGGCTGGAGGATGGAGCCCTGAATCCCCATGCACTTTTGGTTCTTAACATCTGTGGGGTGAGTAGCTCCTGACGGATGCCTAAGAATAATCACCCCCTAAACACAACTGCACGTGTGAGTTGTGGGAAACCAGACACACCACAGGTGAGGATTGACGGGCACAAAAAAAGCTGGTCAAAAGGGATCAGGAAGGATGCAGACAGAGTATCCACACTGTCCAGTCCCAGTAACGCATCATAGCACCTAGATCAAGGCGGGTCCCTTGCCGATGCTCAACAAACCCTTCGGACTGAGTGAGATGGACATTCAGGAAGAAGGGCCGATTCAAGAGGAAAAAGGAAGGGTTTGGCTTGAGGCCTGATGCCCCTGAGGCAGCGAGGGGGCAGTGGGTGCTTTTAACTAAGGGCCTGGTGCTCGGTTGGAATTCCAAATGGTTGGAATTCTCTTTATTTCAACTTGCTAACCTGGTGCTCGGAGCTGGGCACAGGAAGGGGCGTGGAGAGAGGGGAGGCAGAAGGAAGACAGCCTCTGGGAGTGCAGGGGAGAGGAGCCACAAAGGGTGAGAAGGTGGCCAGAGATGGGACAGGGAGACCGGGAGAGATGTTGATGCTGAGGAACCCAGGGGCGACGAGTTTGAGGAAGTAAAGGTTGTCGGCCATCTGGGTTGAAGCTGCTGGCGGGGACCCCATGGACCAGGCTGCTGACACTGGCCAGGAAGGTTTCACTTGCCTGGAGGACTTGGAGCGAGCCCGGAAGGGGCAGCTAGAGACAGGCCTGAGAAAGGGGTGCTCCAGGCAGAAGGGGCAGGAGAGAGGGCGGCTGTTGTAAGAGGGAAGAAGTAGGCGGGGAGGGGGGCGGGGGCGGGATGTTGACAGGATCCAGGCCAGGTGGCGGGATTAGTTTTAAACAATACCTCAGTGTTGGGCTGAGCTGCCTGAGGTGAATTAATTAAGTCCTCAGCAGGAAACTTTATCCCCGCGTCCTGGGTGAACTTCCTGGGGTCCTGAATCCTCCCAGGAAGGGGGTTGCATTCTGCCTGGGGTCTCCACTTAACTGTGACCACCGTTGGAAGCCCCCCAAGTAGGCAAGTGGGCCAGCGAGTCCCTGGGAGCCCTTGGGAATACCAACCCGAGGGTAGAAGATGAGGACGGCAGGCGGCGGCTGCAGAGAACAGCTCGCCAGGAGGGCGAGGAGAGGGATCTAGGGAAGGCCGAGGAGGCGGCCTGGGGGCTGTTGAGAATTCTTATGGTCAGAGAGAAAAGAGCCGACAAAGAGGGAGGAAATGGAGCAAGAAGAAGAAAGGGGGTGAGAAGGGCAAGGGACAACTGACCTGAGTCGTGAGAAAGGTGCTGGCAGAGTGCTCCAGAGATGATTGGAGGGGCGGGGCCCCCACAAAAAAGCCTCTGCTCACTCCACTGAGAGGGAGCCCAGGTTGTCTGTTGAGCCTGGGGAAGAAAGGGGCACAGGGATGGCGGTGGTTCAGGCAGAACAGCTGTTGCAAGAGTGGAAAGGGAAGGAGTTTGGGGACCACTTGAGGGGGTGCTGAGCTGCATTTAAGACCTAGCTGAGGTTGGAGAAAATGAATCTATGTTGGCGCCAATCAGCGTGGTGATGTGATTTTCGCCTGTGATTTGGCAGCCAGAGGTGGAATGGAGAAAACAGATGGTTTTCTGAGCTCCTGCTCATCCACCGTCTAGCTTAATCTGCTGGCAACCTTGGCTGCCTCTGATTTGCAGATGGGGAAACTAAGACCCAGGGAGAGGAGACCACGTGCCCAGGGTGTTACAACAAGGAAGTAAGGTTGAGCCCAGCCTGGGGACCTGGACCCTCTGCTTGGGGCAGACCCCCTGGTCCTGGTACCTTCTTCTGGTTTGCAGCTCCTTGCCCCCCACCACCCAAATACTAATTGAGCCCGCTACCTTGTATGCTCAGAACTGCTCAGTTCAGCTTTGCTTGCTCCCTGAAACCTCTCTGCCAGGGACCAGGAGGAAACAGAGATGGTACGTGATTAGTCCAGGGTCACACAGTATGTGACCCAACATCATCAAGATATCTCCCCAAACTGATGCATAAATTCAACACAACTGCAATCAAAATCTTAGTAGGCTTTTTGTAGACATTGACAAACTGATTATAAAGAAGATAAAGAAAAGCAAAGAACGTAGAATAGTCTAAACAATTTTATGAAAAAAAAAGAACAAATAGGAGGACTTGTGAGGCTTCCCCGGTTTCTCAGCAGTAAAGAATCCACCTCCAATGCAGGAGATGGGGGTTTGAGCCCTGGGTCAGGAAGATCCCCTGGAGGAGGGCAAGGCAATCCACTCTAGTATTCTTGCCTGGAGAATCTCATGGACAAAAGAACCCAGCAGGCTACAGTCCACAGGCTTGCAGAGTCAGACACACTGAAGTGACTGAGTGCACAGCATGCATGCAGGAGGACTTGTGCTACTTAATTTTGAGGCTTACTATAAATATACAGAATTGACTATGAGTGGTTCTGTTCGTTCAAATGGAATAGAATCACACATACGTAGTTTATTGATGTTTGGACAAGAGTGCTGAGACAATCGATGGGGAAGGATGAGTTTTTTCAAATTGTTTGGGAGCAATTGGAAACCCATATGAAAAAAAATTAACCTCAACTCTTACCTCACACTATGTCAGAATACACAAAGAACTTCAATAACTCAATAATAAGATTGTCAAGCTTTTTTTTTAATTGGCAAAGATCTGACCAGTTACTTCAACAAAGGAGATGTATGAGTGGTAGGTAAGCATATGATAAGATGCACGACATCACCGGTTATTCTAAAGATGTAAATCAAAACCACAAGGAGATACCGCTACACTCACACTAAAAGGCGAAACATAAAAAGATTGACAATATCAAAGTTTGCAAGACTGTGAAACAGCTGGAAGTCTCATGCACAGCTAGTGGGAAACATTTTGTCAGTTTCTTATAAAGTGAAACATGCACAAACTATTCAATCTGACAATGCCACTCCTATACTTTCACCCAAGAGAAATGAAAAACTTGTGAATACAGTGAAACGCACAATGACCAGCTCACAAACTTTATTTGTAATAGCCTAAAACTAACAGGGGAAAACAAACGTTCATCAACATGCAAAAGGTTAAGCAAAATTTTATCTGTTTTCACATAGGAATACTACTCAGCAATAAAAAGGAAACGTATACATCCAACAATATGGATAAAATCTCAAAAACATTCAGCTCGGTTCAGTCGCTCAGTTGTGTCTGACTCTTTACGACTCCATGGACTGCAGCATGCCGGGTTCTTTTGTCCATGAGATTCTCCAGGCAAGAATACTGGAATACCTGTCCAACACCAACTCCCAGAGCTTACTCAAACTCATGTCCATTGAGTCAGCGATGCTGAGCAAAATCAGTCAGATGTAAAATAGTACACACTACATGATTTATATAAAATTCAGGAAGCTGAAAATCTAATCTATAAATGATGGAAAACAGATGATTGATTACTTGAGGTTGGGAGTGGTGGGAGAGTGACTGTCAAGGGGCATTGAGAGGAATTTCTGGAGGGATGGAAAACTCTATATCTTGATTATAGTGATGGTTACATTGCTGTAATACTTTGTCAAAGCTCATCGAAATGTACACTTAAAATGTATGCATTTTATTATATATAAATGTTATACCTCATATTTTATTATTCTTTATTATACTATATAAATTTTATGTGTTTATATATTACAATAATTTTGTTACAATATAAAAATTATACTTCAAAGTATTATTTAAATTGTCAGCATGCAAAAAATTAGAACTCTGCGGACCTCACACTTACTTCATGGTTTTTCAATTGTTTTATTTATTGTTTGGGTAGATGAATCATAATTTTGAAGACCCTGAAGGCCTTAAGCCAGCCCTGAAGGCTGAGAGATGCCAGCACTGAGAGTAGGGAGTCAGTTCACCCAGGGAGTGTGTAAGGATTAGAGGAGGGGGAGGAAAGGAAGACACAGGACAGATAGACAGACAGATCCTACTCAGAGCTAATACATGCTGTTGTGGAAGGATAGATGGGCAGACAGATGAAGTGTCTGCGAGAGTGGCTGTGGGTGGGAGCCAACCCGACCAGGCCTTGGAGAGACGTGGCCCACTGGCGGGTACACATGACACACACCGACACACACAGTGAAACACACAGAGCGAAACTGCAAACTCCAGAAAGAGAGAAGGAGTGAAGCAAGGGGCCCCAAACACACACACACACAGCAGGAATGACTCACGAACAGAGATTCAATAAGGCTCCTCTGGAAAGCGGGAAGGAGAGCCAGCAGCTGAGCGGGGTGAAGCCAGATACAGCGAGAGGAGGGGGAGAGGGGCTCAGACAGACACACAGACAGGCGAGATTCTGACACAGCCCACGGGAAGGGCATAAACACAGACCCACACATGCCAGCCCACCCAGGCTCCAGCACCTGGAAGATGCTCGGTGTCCGAGGCCAGTGGGTGAACTCATGGGAGGGGAAGTGGGTTTGAAGTCACTGAGGAAATGAGAATTAGAATGAGAAAAACCCATAAGTGTGACCTGTGAGACACACAGCCACAATTGCGACATGGCATGAGGACCAAATCTAGAAGGACAATGAGACCGTAAGAGAGACAGTGGGGAAAGGAAGGAGACTCAGAGTCAGAGGCTCACAGAGACGGATGCCTACACCGGACAGACAGACGAACAGGTGCTCCGCAGCCTGACATGAGGACCCCAGACAAGCGAGACACAGAGGGAGGCTGTGCGTAGAAGCCTGCCTGCCTTCTTTCCTTCCTTGCTCCCTCCTCCTTCCTTCTCTCCTTTCTTTCCTCCTTCCTTCCATCTAGCTATCAGAATAATTCACAGCAATCTGATAATGTGGATCCATATGGGAGAATGTTAGAGACCAGGATTTAGGGTAATCCTTCCTGCAATGTTTTACTCTTTTTTTTCAAGTTGAATATATTCACACTATCACTTGGATAATTACAAATTAATTTTCCGAAGAAGGAGAATGAAAGAGGAAACAAAGACAGAGTCAGAGAGAGGAGATACTCACAGACAGATGCAGCTCCTATTTGTCCATCCACCCTCCCCCCAGCTACAAACATTCCTCAGCCTCTCCTCTGTGCTGAGAGGCAGTGAGAACTCAGAGTCATCCCTGCCCTCCAGATGTCCATGGTCTGATGGGAAAGAAACACGTGCCTCCAACACACCCATGTGCCTTGACGTCTGTGATACTGTACCCTGGGGGCTCTCAGGGGAGAGGGGACACTGGACTTCATCAAGAAGGATGAGATGCCTGAGTCAAAAGCAGCTTTGCTGTTTGTCTGGCAGACCAAGAGAAAGGGCATCTGAGCAGAGGGCCAGCTTGAGCAAAGATGGGGAGTTGGGAAACAGCCCGTGATTTCCTGCCACTGCAAGAGGGAGCTTGTCAAGGAGGGCAGCTGAGGTGGGGGGCTACTGACCCAGCAGGGGTCAGGCCAGTAAAGGGAGAATTTTGCCAAATGGGAGATTTAGGGAGGTGGCTGGGGCAACTGCGTCCAGTGTGGATAGGAGGGGCGAGACTGAGGTCGGCATTCGGATGAGACAGCGATGGACTCCTGGGGACAGAGGATGGGCCCTGTTTGTGCCGGAAAGGACCTGACAGCCCTGTGGCGGGACTGGGTGTGGCCAGGACTCAGGAAGATGGCCATGACTTACTCGGGGCTAGAAAACCGGTGTCGAAATGGCAGGGGAGAGTCTTCAGATGTCCATAAGGAGCCCCCATCGCCTGCTCCCCTGCTCGGGTACATGGATGAGCAGCTCCCTGTTCAGGGAACTGAGCTCCGGAGAGCATCAGCACTGGGTGTGGGAGGGTAGGGGTAGATGGAGGAGAAACGGCGGAGAAGTGGCCCGAGGGATGGGAAGAAAGCCAGGCGCATCCAGTGTCCTGAGGAAAGACAGCGTGTCCGGAAGCAAAGCTAGGCACCACAGGCTGGGCTACTGATGGGCCAGCGGAAGTGAGTAGACAAAGGGGACATGGGACTTGGCAAGCAGGAGTCTGTGAGGGCTCGCTTAAGTACCACGATGGACTCAGGGCAGCTGTGGTCAAGTGCAAAGGCCTGAGTGGGGTGGGGGCACAAATAGAGGCAATCAGATCCAAGGGTTCCTTTCCTGGCTCTTGCATGGCTGGAGAAAGAGAGGATGGAGCAAGAGAGAGAAACAATGGACAAGGTGTCTGCTCATGTTGGAGGAAAGTGGACCCCGAAAGAGGGGAAAGGATGGCTGTTGCCAGGGCAACCGTATAGGCCACGGAAAGGAAGAGGAGCCAAGGAAAGCTGAGAGACTTTGGAGGAAGAAGCAGCCAGACTTGAAGGATGGAGGCAGAGAGAGAGAGTAAGGCTTGGATTCTTGTTCCTAGAGATGGAGGAGGGGGAGCATAGATGAGCAGTGGAGAGGATAAAGTCTGGTCCGGCTTGGTGAGCCTGTGATGCTGGCGGTAGGACTGAGTGGGGCTGGGTGGGGACTGCAGATGTATGTGGCTGGAGCTGAAGGATCTGGGAGAGGCGGAGGCCAGCACAGAAACATGGGGCATTTGTGTAGGAGAAGTCTCTGAAGTCATGGAGTGGACAGTGTGGTACATGAGAGCACATGGAGGAGGACACACAGCCCTGGGACAGATACAGTCCCAGGGAGCACTGCTGAGGAAGATCAGGAGGAGGGAGGCGAGAGGCTGGTCTGAAGAGATGGCAAGGCAGACCATACACTAACATGCACACACGCACACGAGAGTGAGGCTAAGAGTGACTTCGAGACTTCCGAATTCCCCATCTCTCCATCCTGTAGCATTTGATCGCTGGTCTTCCTTCCCCTGGGATTCCTTAGAACTCATCCATCCTCAGAGTGCTCCGGTGCCTGATGGATGCCTGCTGGTGGATGGATGAATGATGGATGGATGGATAGGTGGTTGGCTGGCTGGATGGTACAGTCATCCAATCATCCAGCCACACGATGCCACAGCAGGGGCTGAGAGGATGGGGGGCTTGAGGAGCCCCTTGGACGGAGAGTTGGCAGGGAGCGGGAACAGATGGGCTGTGGGTAGCTAAACAGGAATATTCAGAGACAACTCAGGGCTCCTGGCTGCGGGACGGCACTGGAGAAGCAGTGACATTCTGTGTTAATGAGAACAGGAAAGAGGCTGGTTGGGGGCCATGGAGATGACGAGATGAGTGTGAGGCACCTTTGGTGGGGACCAGTCCACACTGGCTCCAATCTGTGGCTTGAGAGAGAGAAGGGGATGGGGCAGTCCTGAGGTGCAGGAGGAGACTGGGGTGTCCTCCCAGAGGGCAGTAGGTAAGTTTGGACACAGGCTAGGTGGTGTGAGAGGAGGGGCATCGAGGAAGGAGAGGAGAGACCAGACATACAGACAGACAGATCCTGGTCCAGAGGTCACCCGACATTCTGCGGACAGATGGTTGGATGTGCCATCAGATGATGAGTACATAGGGGTGATGGAGGAGGTAGGAACCAACCCTGGCCATCTCTGGAGAGACGGGACTCACAAACGTGTACAAGCACACACACACATACAGAGAAACACAGAGAAAAAGCAAAACTCCACAAGCTTCCAGAAAGACAGAGAGGGAGCTGGAGGGGAAAGCACCAGACGCACACGTGCGTACACACGGCCACACACACATGCAGAGCAGGAATGACAGAGACACTCCCGAAGCAACATTCAGTGTGGCTCCTCAGGAGAGCGGAGCGAGTGTGGGGGGGTGAGA
>SJXQ01010321.1:191525-221843 GCA_006408695.1 Aepyceros melampus | reverse complement strand
GTGGCGGGGTGAGATGAAGATGGAGGCGGGGGTGGGGGACATCAATGACTAAGTGAAAAACTAACATGAAGGGAGGGGCAGGTGGGACCCTCAGGGCAACGGAGGCAGGCCGATGCGAGATACAGGCACACGCGTGTGCACGCGCGCGCACACCCACACAGATGAGCAGGTGAGGGAGCCAGGAGTGGGAGGAAAAACCTGACATGGAGCCTCAGAGAGAGGGGCCCCTGTGATCCTTGGCCCACATGGAAGCAGACACCACTTGTGACCCTCAGGGCAAGGATCAGATCTGGAAGGAAGAAGAAACAGGGCAGATGGAGGAGACAAGGAGAGAGGCAGGCCCGCAGACCTCCGGACAGGCAGCCATGTGCAAGCTCAGACAGACAGACAGAAAAGGACCCACCTACTGGGGTCATACAGACACATCCCGGAGGACAACCCCAAAACCAGAAGCGAAAGCAGCAGCAAGGGATATCTCAGCACAAACTTCCATGGCAACTCTATCTGTCACAGTGAAAAAGAGAAAACAGCCTGTACGTCCTTCCACGAAAGGGGAGCTTATCAAATGCGTGTAACTGTATTCTGGATTGTGCTCTGCAGCGGATTTTTAAAAGAGGGTGCATCCTGGACTGGACTAGCGGACTGGCTCTCTGGGTGGGGGCATGGAGCATTCCCAGTCTGTAGCTTTTGTTGATTTCTGTGGCATAAGTACAACTACCAAGGCCAATTTCAAGCTACGAAAGCGCTATCACTACATAGAGTTGGGAAGAGATGGCTGGTGTTGGCTGTTGCAGCCGGAACAAATCTCCAGCACAGGGGCCATGGGCCAGAGTGTTCATGAAAGAGCTCGAAGACTGGCCATTGGTTAAGAAAACTTGCTGGCAAAACCTGGGAATGGTAAATAGCACGTGTATTAAAACACTCGGCCCCTCCCCGGCAGAGCAGTTCCATTTTATGTCAGTAAGATGAAATGGACAGCTGCACATAAACTGGGTCCCAGTGACTCCTCTAGAGCAGGCCGGGGGTGGTGGAGGGGCAAAGAGACTTCGGCTTTCCCATCGTGCTTTAAATTTTTGTAAAAAAGACACCTTCACATATCCCACGTACAGTTAAAAACTGCTAGGTTGGCCAAGAAGTCCATTCAGGTTTTTCCTTAAGATGTTACCAAAAAACTTGAACAAACTTTTTTGGCCAACCCAGCATCGTTTTAATCAGAAAAGGAAGAAAACTGGAGAGGGGAAAAGGGAGAATGAGAGGAAGGAAGAGGAGGAAGAGGTCTTCAGATCTTTGGTCTGTCTGTCTATCCAACTACACTCCTCAATCCCCTCCCCTGTGCTTAGACATGGAGAAATCGGATGCAGGCCTTGTCCTCAAGGAACTCACAGCCCGGGGAGGCAGTGGGTGAGGGTGCGGGGAGGTTGGGGGAGGAGCCCAGGTGGTTAGACACATGCTCCTCTGTGCCCGGGGCATGTGGAATCCTCAGTCAATAAGGTGGGGTCCCCAGGGAGAGGCTGGCAAAGACTTCTGTAAGGAGGATGTGGGCCTCCTGAAGAGTACCCAAGATCCTGCTCAGCAGAGCTCCAGCGAGAAGGAGGGGTATCGGGCATGGTCAGCATGAGGCCAGTTACCCAGGCCCTCCAGAGAGACCACCTAGGGGAGCAGACAGAGGGAAGGGCGAGGATGGGTCCTAGAAGAATGGGCACAGAGGGGTGGATGAAGCCAAGGAGGCTGCAAAGGAAATAGAAGAAGCCCCCACCCAGCCACCCCAGTGAGCAAAGAATGACTGCCACGGAAGCTGCAGAGGACCAAGGGCTGTGGAAGGAGTAGGGAGGGGGCATGGCCAGAGCTGAGAGCCCCTCTTCAGCTGTTCCATGGAAGAAAAGAGAAATGGCAGGAGGGAGTGGGGAGCACAATGTCAAGGGACAATGCGACTCTCAGGTGGGAGAGATGTGAGCATGTCCACCTGCAGAGAGAGCCCAGGGGAGTTCAAGAGAAGGGGACAACAGCTGCCAGGACAACCACATTTACCAGAAGGATGAAGATGGGACTTTGGGGTAAGAATCAGCCATAGCTGGACATGGGAGGCAGATAGAAGGGAAGGGGCTAATCTACATTTTGGGACATGCAGGGAACACAGAGCTGGTAGCAGACAGTGAGTCGATGATGCTGGTGGGGTCTTCAGTGCATGATACTTCAGAAGAGAGGCCTGGAGGGGACTCAGAGACGTAGGGGCGTCTCTTTCACATATGAAACCACACACACTGGTACTCAGAGTGACATGTAGCAGAGCTCCCTGGGCTATGCGGTAGGCCCCTGTTTGTTATATCCATCTAAACCTGTCCATCCCAAACTCCCTAACTATCCCTTCCTTCCAATCTTTCGCCAGGAAACAGGTTCATTCTCTAAGTCTGGTGCACTTACCCCTGTATTTTCATTACAGATGACTGCTTCCTCGTGGACTCAGCTCCACCAGGATGTAACCTGGGTTGTGAAGTCTGTGTCCTCAGCAGAGCATCCAGCAGGTGTTCAGTGCATGCTTGTTGGATAGATGGATAATGAACGGATGGATGGATGGGAGGAAAGCAGGGGAAGAGAGAGGGAGGGAAGGAAGGGAGAAAAACAGATGAATGGATGGATAGAAGAAAGTGTGGAGATGCCTTGAGATGCTCTAGGTCTGCAGTGGTTTCAAATATGAAGCTGCATCTGGGGCAGAGTCCAGGCAGTGGGAGAGAAACAAGGGTGTCAGCCAGAGGAGCAAGGCCAGGTCAGGGAGCAGCAACCCCGTCCACGGGCAGAGTGGGGAGGTGGCCAAGAAGGAAATGAAAGGACAAGGACTGACTGTGCCTGGAGCTCAGTGAGCAGTGTGTGTGCAGACAGGAAAATGGATGGACAGATGTGGTTTACACGTGGGACGTTGGCCACATCCTAGGGAGGGAATGGGTACAGACACGTACATAAACCACACACACACAGTGAGATGGACATGAAGTTAGAGAAAATACCACAGATCCAGAAAGAGAGACCTGAGGGGGTGGGTGGCACGTGTGGACAGTCACACTGCTGGGAGGGTGTGCAGACTCAGAGCAAAATTCCAACCCCTTGGAGAGAAGGAGGGAGCCTGGCTGATAGAGATGAAGACAGGGCAGAGAAAGGATAGAGGGCAGAATCCTCGGTGAAGCAAAGAGGAAGGAGGTGGCATGGATGTAGGAGCCTTGGGGGTGCACACAGGTGGTGGCACACAGGAGGTGATGGCTGGAAGTGGATGGATGGATGGACCCTTGGGGTGACCGGGGAGACAGAGTGACTTAGAGACACAAGTGGCTGACATGTGGGTCAGACAGACAGACAAAAAGGGACACATGTGCAGTAGGCTAAGGACAAATGCTGAGAACCCTCTAGAACTATGCTAGCACGGGAGTCAGTAGCCACGTGTGGTTCTTGAGCACTTGAAATGGGACTAGTCTGAATTGAGATCTGATGCAAGTGCAAAATACACACTGGATTTCAAAGACTTTGCACCTTAAAAAGGTAAAACAATTCATAATAAATATTTACATAGATTGCATGTGGGTACAATGATGTTTTGAATGCATTGGATTAAATAAAATATTTATTAAAGCTAATGTCATCAACAGACTGGTTCCAAATAGGAAAAGGAGTACGTCAAGGCTGTATATTGTCACCCTGCTTATTTAACTTATATGCAGAGTACATCATGAGAAACGCTGGGCTGGAGGAGGCACAAGCTGGAATCAAGATTGCCGGGATAAATATCAATAACCTCAGATATGCAGATGACACCACCCTTATGGCAGAAAGTGAGGAGGAGCTAAAAAGCCTCTTGTTGAAAGTGAGAGAGGAGAGTGAAAAAGTTGGCTTAAAGCTCAACATTCAGAAAACGAAGATCATGGCATCTGGTCCCATCACTTCGTGGGAAATAGATGGGGAAACAGTAGAAACAGTGTCAGACTTTGTTTTTTTGGGCTCCAAAATCACTGCAGATGGTGACTGCAGCCATGAAATTAAAAGACGCTTACTCCTTGGAAGAAAAGTTATGACCAACCTAGATAGTATATTCAAAAGCAGAGACATTACTTTGCCGACTAAGGTCCGTCTAGTCAAGGCTATGGTTTTTCCTGTGGTCATGTATGGATGTGAGAGTTGGACTGTGAAGAAGGCTGAGCGCAGAAGAATTGATGCTTTTGAACTGTGGTGTTGGAGAAGACTCTTGAGAGTCCCTTGGACTGCAAGGAGATCCAACCAGTCCATTCTGAAGGAGATCAACCCTGGGATTTCTTTGGAAGGAATGATGCTAAAACTGAAGCTCCAGTACTTTGGGCACCTTATGCGAAGAGTTGACTCATTGGAAAAGACCCTGATGCTGGGAGGGATTGGGGGCAGGAGGAGAAAGTGATGACCGAGGATGAGATGGCTGGATGGCATCATGGACTCAATGGACGTGAGTCTGAGTGAACTCCGGGAGTTGGTGATGGACAGGGAGGCCTGGCGTACTGCGATTCATGGGGTCACAAAGAGTCGGACACGACTGCGCGACTGAACTGAACTGAACTGAGTCAAGGCTATGGTTTTTCCAGTGGTCATGTATGGATGTGAGAATCGGACTGTGAAGAAAGCTGAGCGCCAAAGAATTGATGCTTTTGAACTGTGGTGTTGGAGAAGACTCTTGAGAGTCCCTTGGACTGCAGGGAGGTCCAACCAGTCCATCCTAAAGGAGATCAGTCCTGGGTGTAATTGGAAGGATTGATGCGAAGCTGAAACTCCAGTACTTTGGCCACCTCATGTGAAGAGTTGACTCATTGGAAAAGACCCTGATGCTGGGAGAGATTGAGGCAGGAGAAGAAGGGGACAACAGAGGATGAGATGGCTGGATGGCATCACTGACTTGATGGACATGAGTTTGGGTAGACTCCGGTTGGTGTTGGTGATGGACAGGGAGGCCTGGTGTGCTGCGATTCAGGGAGTCGCAAAGAGTCAGACATGACTGAGTGACTGAACTGAACTGAATGTCATCTATTTCTTTTTACTTTTTAAAAATATTTTTATTTATTTATTTCACTGTGCCAGGTCTTATTTGACCATCGTTGTTGTGGCATATGGGATCCATCTAGTTCCCCGACCAGGGGTTGAACCCAGGCACCCTGCGTGGGGAGTGTGGAGCCTTAGCCACTGGTCCACCAGAGAAGTCCCTCTTTTTACTTTTCCACGTGGCTGTTAGAAAATGCAAAATTTTATACATAGCTCGCTGGAGAAGGCAATGGCACCCCACTCCAGTACTCTTGCCTGGAAAATCCTATGGACAGAGGAGCCTGGTGGGCTGCAGTCCATGGGGTCGCTGAGTCGGATACGACTGAGCGACTTCACTTTCACTTTTCTCTTTCATGCATTGGAGAAGGAAATGGCAACCCACTCCAGTGTTCTTGCCTGGAGAATCCCAGGGACGGGGGAGCCTGGTGGGCTGCCGTCTCTGGGGTCACACAGAGTTGGACACAACTGAAGTGACTTAGCAGCATACATAGCTCGTATCGTTCCTACTGGACAAAGCTGGGCTAGAACCTTGAAGAGGGAGACCGAAGAGGAGGCAAGGGACCTGGAAGTTGGTGCCAACCTTGTATGGAATGGTGATAAAGTGAAAAGAGTGGTGACAAGTTAAACATCCATCAACGAGGGATCAGCCAAGCAAACGCTCTTTTCAGAGTCCTCGAGACACTTTGCTTTGGATCTAAGGATAGCAGGGCCTCCCCATGAGTTGCCAGGGAAAGTAATTGCAGCGGTCATTGAGTGAAAACCCCATACAGAACCGTGTACACTTACAGTCACATTTAGATTTCGGGGTAAGAAGAACTAAAAACACTGCATTTCTATGAACACCTAAGGAAAAGGGTCAGAGGACTTTCCCCCCATCCAACGATCCCTTCCATTCCCTGTGTGTTCAAAGAAAACAGCCTTGTCTATAACATGTTAATATGTAAAAAAAAAATCGTTCAGTTGTGTTATTTCTGTAATGGAAAGTTAATTATTTTTCAGAAAAAGAGAGAGAAAGCAAGGGCAAGAGGGAGAAACTAACATAGAAAGATGGAAAGCCGCAGGCAAACAGAACTTCTGTGTCAATCTATCTGTTTATCCTTCTGCCCAAACATCCCACAGCCTTGTTGAAAGAATCACACCCTGCCCTCAAGAGTTCACAGTCCAGTTCGGGGCAAGACCTCCCTACACAGGTGTCTGGCCCCCCCTGGGTGGTGATCACATGGGCTGGGGATGTCGCCAGAGGAAAGGGGTCAGCAAGGCTCCTTCAGGGACAAGTGCTGGGTCCCCAGGGATGCCAGGCTGTAAGTCAGACCCAAGGGAAAAGTATTCCTGGCCAAGATCTAGCATGAGGGGAGGCCCGGAGATGGGAAATAGGTTTTCTAAGGACTGTAGGTGGTTCAGGGAGCTGGGCTAAGACAGCAGTGCTTCCAAGAGACTCAGGGATAAGGGGACTGACACCTGGTCAAGGGAGAGCTTGCAGCTGGGCCAAGGGCCTGGGTGTGGTGGAAGGACCTTGGGTAATGACCAGGCTTGGGAGGGGCAAGCTGGCCAGGCATAAGTCTTAGAAAGGGTGCCCACTATTCACAGTAGCCGAGACATGGAAACAGCCTCAATGTCCACTGACAGATGAACGGATAAGAAGATGCGGCACCAAACACACACTGGAATATTGCTCAGCCACAAAAAAGAATGAATCCGTGCCATTGAAGCAACATGGCCGCAACTAGAAATTATCATACTAATGATGCAAATAGAGAGAAAGATAACACCATGTGATATAACTGGTACGTGGAATCTAAAATACCACACAAATGAGTGTATCTACGAAACAGAAAGAGTCACCAACACAGGAAACAGACGTGTGGTTGCCAAGGGGAAGGGGTGGGGGTGATGAAATCGGAGCTACATACCGGGGCTTCCCCGGTGGAGCTGGCGATAAAGTCCCAGTTGCCAATGCAGGAGACGCAAGAGACCTGGGCTTGACCCCTGGGCCAGGAAGATCCCCTGGAAGAGGGCATGGCAACCCACTCGAGTATTCTTGCCTGGAGAATCCCCATGGACAGAGGAGCCTGGAGGGTAAGAGTACATAGGGTCGCAGAGTCAGACACGTCTGAAGTGACTCAGCACAACACAGCACACTGGTGGCTCAGAGGGTTAAGCATCTGCCTGCCGTGCAGGAGACCTGGGTTCAGTCTCTGAGTCAGGAAGATGCCTTGGAGAAGGGAATGGCTATCCACTCCAGTTTTCTTGCATGGAGAATTCCATGGACAGAGGAGCCTGGTGGAGAGTCTGACACAACTGAGCAACTAACACTTTCACTTTTTCACTTTCATTAGCAGATGCAAACTATTGTATATAGGATGGATAAACAGCAAGGTCATACAGTCTAGCACAGGGAACTGTATTCAGTATTCTATGATACACCATAATGGGAAAGAATATGAAAAAATATACATATATGTATAACTGAATCACTTTGTTGTACACCAGAAACTAGACAATGTTGTAAATCAACTATACTTCAATTAGAAAAAAAATTTTCTAGAAAGAGTACTCAGGCATTTGAGTGGGCATGGCAGGAGGAAACTGACCTTTGAGTTTAGGGATCAGGCTGGTGGCCTGATGGGGGGCAGTTCTCCCAGGAGAACTGGGAGAGCTTTGAGTTGCTCAGGAGGTAGAGAGGCTGAGCTGCAATGGGATGGATGATGTGAGGGGAGGAGTAGCCTGGGATTCTGGACCAAGTGGGATAGTGTTCCCCCAAATCCACATCCTTCCCAGAACCTCAGAAAGGACCTTGTCAAGAGAGGGAAGTTGGCCATGTGACGGCAGAGGCAGAGATTGGAGTCTGATAACTCAACCACCAGAAGCTAGGAGAGAGGCATGGGACAGATTCTCCCTCTGTTGTTATTCATTCGCTAAGTGGTGTCCGACTCTTTGCAACCCCATGAACTACAGCACCGGAAGGCTCCTCTGTCCTCCTCTGTCTCTCGGAGTTTGCTCAGATTCATGTCCATTGAGTTGGGTGCGGCCATCCAACCATCTCAACCTCATTGCCTGCTTCTCCTCCTGCCCTCCATCTTTCCCAGCATCATGGTCTTCTCCAGTGAGGACGCTCTTTGCATCAGGTGGCCAAAGTATTGGAGCTTCAGCTTCAGCATCAGTCCTTCCCATGAGTATTCAAGGTTGATTTCCTTTAGGATTGACTGGTTGGATCTCCTTGCAGTCCAAGGGACTCTCCCTTGGAGAAAAAGACCAACCCTGCACACAACTTAATCTTGGACTTCTAATCTCCAGAACCAAAAGGGGGTGCATCTCTGTTGTTTTAAGTCACCCAGGTATGGAACTCTATTCTAGCAGCCCTAGGAGATTAACATAGGTTCTGACCCGGCAGGTGGGCAGGTGAGAAGGGGCAGGAGTGCATGGATTTGGGGAAAGGAAAGGATGAGGTCTGTGGTGGTCACACCAAGTGTGAGAACGTGCATGTGGATGTCCCCAGTATTGTTCCCTGTGCCTCTGGGGCTCTGCAGAGCGTCTGGAGCCGAGAGAGAGAAAGAGAGAGAGAGAGAGAGAGAGCACGCGCGTGTGCACTCACTGGGAGGTTAGCATGTGGACAGGTAGTGCCACCTAGGGGGCGGGAATGTCCTCCAGGGGATCAGGCATTGCAGGAAGTGCAGAAAGAAGAGAATCAAGTCCTGGAGAGTAACACAATGAGGAGTGGATGGATGGAGAAACAAACAAAAAGGAAACTTAGGAGGGACTGCTCAAATATAGCCAACTGGTGGTCAACATGGGTGTCAAGACCATTCAAGAAGATTAGGCTCTTCAACAAATGCTGCTGGAACAAACTAGCATCCATCCACAGTAGAAGGAACTTGGACCCCTATCTCATACCATATCCAAAAATTGACTTAAAATAGATCATAAACCATAGCTCATGAAAGAGGCTATAAAACTCTCAGAAGGAAGAAGGTGAAGTCACTCAGTCGTGTCCGACTCTTTGCGACCCCGTGGACTGTAACCTACCAGGCTATTCCGTCCATGGGATTCTCCAGGCAAGAATACTGGAGTGGATTGCCATTTCCTTCTCCAGGGGATCTTCCCGACCCAGAGATCAAACCCAGGTCTCCCGCATTGGAGGCAGACGCTTTAACCTCTGAGCCACCAGGGAAGCCCCTTCTCAGAAGGAAACAGGCATAAATCTTCATGATCTTGGACCACAATGATTTTCTTAGATATGACACCAAAAGCACAAGCAATGAAACATGTATAATATCATATAAGAAACGAATCACGGTCTAGGTTCGATGCAGGATACAGGATGCTTGGGGCTGGTGCACTGGGGTGACCCAGAGAGATGGTATGGGGAGGGAGGTGGGAAGGGGGTTCAGGATTGGGAGCACGTGTACTCCCATGATGGATTCATGTTGATGTATGGCAAAACCAATACAGTATTGTAAAGTAAAATTTAAAAAATAATAATAATAAAAAAGAAAACAGAGATAAATTGGGCATCATCAAAATTTAATATTTTTTTGCTTTAAAAGTCACCACCAAAAAGTGAAAGACAACCAACAGAATAAAAATGTATTTTTTGCAAATTATATATCTCACAAGGGACTTGCATCTAGAATATATATATATAATAAAAAAAACTATTACAACTCAATAATTTTAAAAAGTCAAGTAGCCCAATTTAAGAGATGGGCAAAGGATCTGAACAGACATTTCTCCAAACAAGTTGTACAAGCCTGTAAGGACATGAAGAGACGCTCGACATCATCAGTCATCAAGAAAATGCAAATCAAAACAACAATATGGTACCACTTCACACCACTAAAATAACTATAGTCAGAAAGAGATATAACAACAAGTGTTGGTGAGGCTGTGGAGAAATGACCAATCTCAGTGAAGGTACTGGAATCCTCAGCACCAGAAGGAGTGCTGCTTTGGAGAACAGTCTGGCAGGTCCTCAAAAGATTAAGCATAGAGTTATCATGTGGCCCAGCCATTCAATTCCTGGTTTATACCCAAGAGAACATAACATGCCCACACAAAAACTTGTACATGGATGTTCATAGCAGTATTATTCATTAAGAGCCAAGAAGTGGAGACAAGCGAAATGTCTTTCAGCTAGTGACTGGAAAAACTGAATGTGGTCTATCCATGCAATGCATTAGTATTTGGCAAGAAAGGGAATGGAGTGTCTGGTACATGCTACATCTGGATGACATCATACATATGATGATGGAAAGTGAAAAAAGAGCCAGTCACAAAGGACTACACATCGCATGATTCCACTTCTATGAAATGTCCAGAATAGGTAAATTCACAGGGACAGAAAGCAGAGTGATGGTTGCCTCAGGCTGAAGGGAATGGGGAAGGAATGGAGGTGATGGTTGAAGGGGTGGCGGTGTCATTTTTGCAGTAATGAAAATGTCCTGAAGTTAATTGTGATGAAGGATGCACAATTATGTAAACATACTAAAAACCATTGAATGTATCACTTTAATGGGTATGTAAATTAGCCTCAATAAAGTTGTTTAAAAAACAATAAGAGGTAAGGACTTCCCTGGTGGTCTGGTAGTTAAGAGACTATCTTACAGGGCAGGGGAAAGGAAAGGAAAGTTAATCGAACAGTCGTGTCTGACTCTTTGCAATCCTATAGACTGTAGCCTGCCAGGTCCTCTGTCCATGGAATTCTCCAGGCAAGAGTACTGGGAGTGGGTTGCCATTCCCTTCTCCAGGGGATCTTCCCAACTCAGGAGTCAAACCTGGGTCTCCTGCATCACAGGCAGATTCTTTAACCACCTGAGCTACTAGGGAACATGGAGTGAAGTGCAGAGCAGAGGACATGGTTCAATCCCTCGTCCTGGAACTAAGATCCCGCATACACGGGACAACTAAGCCCACAGGCCACAACTACTGAGCCTGAGCTCTAGAGCCCATGGCACACAGCTACTGAAGCCTGCACTCCTAGAGCCTGTGCTCCGAAACAAGAGAAGCCACCACGAGAAGCCCACGCACTGCAGATAAAGAGTAGCCTCTGCTCGCCACAGCTAGAGGAAGCCCGCACGCAGCAACCAAGACCAGCGCAGCCAAAAATGATTAATTAATTAACTGAAAAAATAGAGCCATAAGAGGGAGTGCCCAAGAGGCAGGGGGAGGGAGAGGGTGGAATGTGAGTAGAGGGTGTCCCATGAGGAGGGAAGGAGGCAAGATAGGAAGGGCATTCGGATGTGAGGTTGCAAAGGCAGAGGCCCTCAGTGGGCTGGGAGGTGAGTGGGGAAGCAGGGCCATGGGACCCTGGAAACAAGAGGCTGGTGGGGTTCTCCTCCCATACTAAGGTGGGCTCAGGATTGACTGAGGGCACATTGGGAAGGCTGAGGGAGAGTGGTCCTCCCCAGATCCTCTGGGCCTGGGGGTGGGGTAGGGGAAGGGGACAGGTGCCCGGTGGGACAGGCACTGGGGAGAAAAATTCTTTCTCCAGGAGAGAGTTGAGTGTTCATCTGGATGTTGGATGTTGCCTTGGGGACGGAGAAGAGAAAAGGACTCTGGGAGAGACAGTCAAGGGAGGAGTTGGCAGGAAGACTGGAGGGAGGAGGTCAAGGTGTAGCAGGGGGAGAGTCTTGGGATTTCTTGCCCCAGAGCTGGGGCCACAGGGAGCCTGCACAGGTAATGGGAAGGCGAGGAGGCTGACTGCACTGGTGTGCATTGCTGGGGCTGAGGGAGTTGGCGTGGGTGTGCGGGCCTAGCGCTTCCTCGGCAGGGGCTGGAGTGGATGCAGAAATGAGGCAGCCATCTCTGCAGGGAGAGGCTCTGAAAGCCCTGGGGCTGGACAATGTGGTCCCGCAGAAGAGGAGGGAGGAGGGCACAGTTTGGGGAGCACAGTGTATACTCCCATTAGGGAATATAATGGGAAGATGGGGGGAAATCCAGTGAAGAAGGGAGCAAGACAGGAAACAGTTTCCCCCTTTTCTCTCCTTTTTTTCCTCCCCTTCCCCATGTATGCACACACACACACACACACACACACACACCCCTGCAGGTCAGGGGGACAAAAAGATTTGAGACTGCTTTATCACTGTCTTCTCATGGTGTGTTAACTTACCCGTGTCCTCTGGGGCTCTGAGATCCTCAGCAAAGAACCCAGTGGATGCTCAGTTAGGTTAGAAGGAAGAAAGGAAGGATGGATGGATGGATGGATGGATGGATATGACCCAAGCATAAAAATCTTCCATCTGAGCTGAGGCAGGGGCTCAGGGGATGAAGAGGGAGTCTTAACCTGTGCTTTGGAGCGAGACTCGGCAGGAAGAGGGGAACAGGTGGGCCTTGGAGATAAGAATAGGAACAGTCAGAGCTGACTTGGGGTTCCTGGCTGTGGAGCCTGGGGTGGTGGTGATGCGCAGTGCTAATGAGAATAGAGGTCACCAAGGAGGTATAGACACAGTGCGTGGGGCTGAGGAGCTGGGTAAGGGCTTCCGCAAGCTCAAGTTTGTGGCTGGAGAGAAAGAAAAAGAAGGTCTGGGCTGCCTGTGGGAGGAATCCACACAAAGGACAGTGGACAAGTGAGTCCAGGAATGTAAGTGTAGTAAGCAGAGATCCTGGGAGGTGAGAGAGCAGGAGGAGGTGGGGAAGGACAGGACAGACAGACACTGCACTAATGAAGCAGTTTATGGATACGTAGAGGAGCCAGCTGATAAACAGGCAAGGAAAGAGACAGGGTAGGAGCCAACTCCAGTCATGTCTCAGGGGAAAAGACAAGACCCACACGTGTTCACACACGGTAAGATGGAGCAGAGAAAGGACGTGGGTACTGGCGCCTGCTGCAGGGCGCTTGTGGATGATCAATGGGTGGATATGGACGAGTGGATGGATGGAGAGATGGAGTAACTCGGGGATAAGAATAAAATCAGATAATGGAACTCGAAGGAGAAAGACTCATGCGTGGCCACTCTGCTGGTCACTTTCCTGATAACAGATTTCCTGTGGGGAAGGGGTAGGGGAACAGGATGGGGGGATCAAAGAGAATATCAAGGCTTTAGAACAAAACTCCACAAGCCCTCAGAAGAGAGAGCGAGCTGCGGGGGAAGGGCAGGCAGCCCAAGCACACACATATACACAGCAGGAATGACGCACAGCCTCAGAGCAAAATTCAATAATTCTCCTCTGGAGAGAGGGAAAGAGTAGAGATGAGCAAGACACAGTCAGATACAGGAAGAGAAGGGGGATTAAACGTCAATAAGAAAGTTGAAAAGAAGCGGGGGTGGCCAGACACACAGGCAGACAGAGGGGGAGCAGGCAGAGACCGAGACAAGGGCTCACATGGGCGCACACACACCTCACCAAGCACCCCAGCCCACTCAGGACACGGGGAGACATGTCTGATGGTGGATGGATGAATGGATGGATGAGTGGAGGGGGATGGGCAGATGAATGGATGGAGCAACCCGGAGACCAGAAACAAAAGCTGATGAAGGGCCCGGACAGAGAAACATTCAGATGTCTTCTGCTGGCTCCTCCAGTTCCCTGCTCCACGCTTCTCCTCTGCTCCAGGAGGCTGACTGCCCTGACTACCGCCAGTGGCCTCCCTGCTGTCTGGGTTCCAGTTGGGTTTGGCCCCGGGACTGCCCTGGCAGGAGACTAGTGGAGGAGGAGCGAGATTCCCTGGGTCAGTGCCTGCCTGCCAGTCCCTAGACTGATGTCGAGGCTCCTCTCAGGGCAGCCCCACTTCAAAACTATTGCCTCCAGGTTCTGGTCGTTGCGCCCCCCACCCCTCGTCCCCTAAAGAGCAGAGCTGGTCACAGCCTCACTGCTGTTGTCTCCAGGTCTCTGTACAATCCCTCAGGGTTTCTCTATGACCACACTTGGCAGCATAGAGTCTCTGTAAATAAACTCTCCTCGAATGTTCCTAACTGTGAATTTCCATTTCCTTCCTGCTGGGACCCTGACTAATACAAACCCACAGCGAGAGCAGACAACATAAATGCGTATATATGTGAATACTCACACACGTCCTCACTCACAGGGACACAAAGTAATGACACGTCCAGAAGGAACAGGGAGATTGCAGAAGCTGAGCAAATGAGGAAGGCAAGGAGAGACAGTGACTCAGAGACCAGGAGGCAGACAGAGAAGGGACATGGGGACACGGACGTCCACGGCGATCTTGTTTTAATGGCAAAAAAGTATAAATCATCTAAATGTCTTTTCACCAGAAGAAAGGCTAAATAAACGATGATGTGACTGTACTCTGGGCTTCCCCTGTGGCCCAGCTGGTAAAGAACCTGCCTGCAATGCAGGAGACCTGGGTTCGATCCCTGAGTTGGGAAGATCCTCTGGAGAAGGGAAAGGCTACCCACTCCAGTCTTCTGGCCTGGAGAATTACATGGACTACAGTCCACGGGGTCGCAAAGGGTCGGACATGACTGAGAGCGTTTCACTTCACTTTCATGGTTGTTCTCTGGGATACCATGCAGCTAGTAAAAAGGCTGGTGTACATCCTTATGTATTGAGAGGGAAGAGACCCCCCCCCCCAAATTGTTTAGTCAAAAATCTCACAGCTGGTGAGAGGGAGGTCTTCCCTTGTGGCTCAATGATAAAAGAATCCACATGCCAATGCAGGAGACCCGTGTTTGATCCCTGATCCCAGAAGATACCGCATGCCTTGAGGCAACTAAGCCCGTGTGCCACAACTCCTGAGCCTGTGACCCAGAGCCCTGCAAGCTGCAACTACTGAGCTCACATGCCCTGCAGCCCATGCTCTGCAACCAGAGAAGCCTCCGCAATGAGAAGCCCATGCACTGCAGCTAGAGAGCGGCCCCCACTCACCCCAGCTAGAGAAAAGCCCGCACAGCCATGAAGACCCAGCACAGCCAGAAATAAATAATTAAAATTATTTTTAAAAAATCTCACTGGGAAATTCCTTGGAGGTCCAGCAGTTACACTCTGCACTTCCACTGCAGGGGGTAAACGTTTGATCCCTGGTCCAGGGAGCTAAGATCCTGCAAGCCATGCAGTAAGCCCCCCAGCCACAAAAAAATCTCACTGAACAATACACATAGCTCAAAATAATTTCTATTGGGAAAAGTGCCCTAAACTGAAACCTACCAAAAACATTTTCCATTTCCATAGGAAAAAAGGATACACATACGTATCGTATATATGCATATGTGTGGATCTAGGAATGTGTGTATATGTATGCAAGTATATGTATCTAGGATGGAATGATACCTGCGAAAGTAAGGACCTGTGGTCTTCCCCAGAGGAAGTGCTTGGAGAACAGGATGGGAGGAAGTTCAAAGGGACCCCTTGGTCTTATCTGTGAAACTTCATTGTTCCTATGAAGATGATGTGTTCGTGTGTCACTTAGGTAAATAAATACTGATTTTAAGCAAAGGGAGCAAGAGAACAAGAAAGCTGGAAGAAGAGAAGAGACCTCTAGACAGACACAGCTTCCATCTGTCTGCCCCCTCATCCTCCCCTCCCGCCACAGCTATCTGTCAGCCCCTTGTCTGTGCTGAGACATGGGGACCTTGCCCTAAGACATCCGAGCCCAGATTCGGTGTCTGGGTGCTCTAGATGCCCAGGAGGTGCTTCCCCCTGGGAAAGGCCAGCAGGCGTTTCTGGGAAGGACACAGGTCTTCTTCTGGATAGACATTGGGAGGGGAGGGGAGGCTCGTGGTGGCCATGCCAAGGGGAGCCATTCCCTCCAGCCAATGGACATGGGGGCCCGGCTCAGCAGGATGAGGCTGGACCACAGACACAGTCATATGTGGCCAAGGTAAGAACGGTCCCCAGGCCCTGGGAGGTGGGGAACTGACCTGGAAGAAGCAGGCAGAGCAGGCGAGGAAGGCAGGGAAGGGTCATGGAGAGCAGAGATGCTGCAGCCCAGGGAGGAAGAGAACCTTCCATCAGAAACGGAGCAGAGACAGCTCGAGAGGTGGGAGAAAAATCAGGACCCTCGTGTTCCAGGAGCTGAGGGAAGAACAAGGGTCCAAACGGCAAAAACAGTCTCCAGAGGCAGAGTCCCTCTGTACTGGCAGGGGGCGAAGGGAGAAAAAAAATCAGATTCTGTTTAAAGGTCAGTGGAAGCCTTGATGGAGCACCATGATGGGCTCAAGTTCAGCTGCAGGTGGTTGCAGGGAGGCGGTGGGGAGGATGGGGAGAAAGAGCCTAATGTTTTCTCAAACCAAGCTCTTTTGTGGACTTAAGGAGAGAGCAGACAGGAGGTATTGGGAACAAAAGGTCAATGGAGGGAGGTGTATGTGTTTGTCTCGGAAAAACCCAGGAGAGGGGAAACATGGTGTTGCCAAGGCAACCACACTGACCAGGAGTGATGGAGAGAAGTGAAAGGGAAAATGGGAGTGGGTTTTCCAAGGAAGAATCAGCCAAATGTAAATGTGGGAAGCAGGATAGGAGAAGGGGGCTTCGATTTCTGTTCCCAGAGATTGGGGGTGTGGGGAGCGGTGCAGGATGAAGTTTGGAAAGTCAAGGATTTCCTCCCAGACTTTGGTGAGTTTGTGATGCTGGTGGGACACCCACGTGGGGATGAACAGATGTTTAGATACATGGGTCTGGGTGGACACAGACATGAATGAGGGGATGTTAGTGGCCCTCAACGTGGATGGCAGGGCCCAGGGACAGGCGGTGAGTGGAGATGAACAGAAAGAAGAAAACACAACCTGGGGACAGTGATACTAGAGAGATACAGTCTGGAGAAGTAGACACCCAGAAAGACCCCACTACACCCTGAGTGTGAGACTCAGAGGGCACAGCTGAGGGAGCCTTTATTCCCCTCCTCATGTTCTCTCGATGGAATAACTGTTTCGTATTCCCTGGACTCTGAGTCTCCTCAGGTCGCAGCTTGGGACTTTGAGCTCTTTGCCCTCAACAAAGCACATGGTAGGTGTTCCACTGGCATTTGTTGAATATCTACTGGGTATGTGGGTAGGCGGGTGGGCAGCTGAATGGGTGGATGAATGTCATCAAGATCCTGGGTCCTTGCTGAGGCAGGACTGAAGAATCGGGCGGGGGTTCTTGAGCAGTCTCTTGGAGGTTCACTTGAAAAGAAGGGGGGCCATGTGGATTGTGAGTGGTAAGAGAGAGAGACAGAGATCATTTGGGGTTCCAAGCAGGGGAGTGACATTCAGCGCTGATAAGAACAGAAAGCAATGTCCCTGTGGGGTTTGGAGATGCTGTGGGAATGTTGTGTTGCTCTGGATTTTAGATACCCGAGGGGCGTCCCAGCCAGTGTTGGCTCAGAGAGGCTCACGTCTCCAGGAGCACAGCGGGGGATGCACACAGGAAAGGCATGGCAAGATGGTCCATGGAATATGTATGGACCAGAGAAAGGAGCCACAGGAGTGGACCAAGGCACCACAAGGTGGGAAGGTGGGGGAGGAGGAGCAAGAGTTAGAGAAGAACATGGCGAGACTCAGGACACCCTGGCTCAGAGCTCTCTAAGAACCCCATTAATGGATGAGCAAGTGGATAGATGGATGGATGAGTGGATGGATGGATGGATGGATGGGCGAGTGGATGGATGGATGGGCAAGTGGATGGATGGATGGATGAGTGGATGGATGGATGAGTGGATTAATGGATGCTCAAGTAGATGGATGGATGAATGGACAGATGAGTGGATGAATGGATGGATGAGTGGATGGATGGATGAATGGATGGGTGGGTGAATGGATGAATGGATGGGTGAGTGGATGGATGGATGAATGAATGGGTGAGTGGATAGGTGGATGAGTGGATGGATGGATGAGTGGATGGATGGATGATGGACAGACAGGGAGACAGATGAAGCTGGACAGAAAAGGTGGGCATCAACTCAGACCATGAACACACATGTACACACACACACACACACATAGTGAGACACAGAGAAAGAAAGACCGCCCCCCACCCTCAAGCCTCAGAAGCAAGAGAGAGAAAGCTGCGGGGGAAGCAGCAGCTACACGCGCACACACACACACACACACACACACGCACACACACACACACCAGCAGAAATTATGCCCAGACAGAGCAAAATTCGATCAGGCTCCTCTGGAGAGCTGAAGGAGATGAAGCCAGAGGCAGCAAGAGAGCCAGCAGCAAAGTTTCAAAATTCAAAGAAAGGTAGCAGAAGCCCCAGGGAGGCGAGGCGGTGAGGGTGTGAGGCACAGACACGCCAGTCCAGGACCTCCTCCTCCTCCGAGACGCTCACTTGTGTCTTTAGGGAGAGCGATGAACCAAAGGGGCGAGAACCAAGCCTGAGGAGGGCCCCAGGCAGAGGAAGACCCGGTGGCGCCCCACGGCGCAGGGTAACTCCCCTAAGCCCCGCTCTCAGCCCTCGGACTCCTCCCGGCTCTCAGCCCCCAGGAGGCTGGGCTGGGAATGGAGGCAGTGCCTCCTGACCTGAGACCCACCTTCCCTCTGAGTTTGGCCAGAGGGGCCATCTGGGGAGGTCAGTGTGTTCGGTCCCCTGGAGCTCAGGCTGCTGTGTCCTCTTCCTCTCGAGGCAGCCCTCTCTACACGATTCTGGAAAATTCTCCCAGTGATAGTAAAAATTCACTGCCACCATCCCTAGCTTCCTGCCTGGTGGTCCCCTAATCCACACCTCGGTACCTCTGTCAACAGAGCCTCCTCAAATTCCCTTCACTGCAGAGAGTCCCGCTGGGACCTGGCTGAGGCCAGGATGAGAACAGGGGTCAAAGGAGACTTCAGTCTTGTATGCTGTGCTGTGCTGTGCTTATTCGCTCAGTCGTGTCAGACTCTCTGCAACCCCATGGACTGTAGCCCACCAGGCTCCTCAGTCCATGGGATTCTCCAGGCAAGAATACTGGAGTGTGTTCCTCCCAACCCAGGGGATCTTCCCAACCCAGGGATCGAACCCAGGTCTCCTGCATTGCAGGCAGATTCTTTACCAGCTGAGCTACCAGGGAAGCCCCAGTCTTGTATAGGAAACTTTAATTATTTTTTACAACTACAAATCAGTTCTTTTATCACCTATGGAATTTTAAAATTATTTTCGAAAAGAAGAGTGAAGCCAGAGAGGAGAGAGAACAAGAAAGCGGAAGAGGAGCCCACAGACACCTACCTGTCCAGCCTTCCTTCAGAGCAGACCCCAGGAGGAAGCCGGCCCAGCCCCAGGGAGCCGGCCACCTAGCAGGAGAAAGATGACCACAAGCGCGGGGCTGGGTGCTGCCCAGGGAGCACGCACTGAGCCCCACAGGGCCCCAAGGGAGGGGTCAGCAGGAGCCTCTCTGGCCTTTTTCTCTGCACAAGGTGGGAGTTGAGAGAAGGAGAGAGCCTGTAACCCACTCCAAAGGGAGCCTCCCTCAGCCAGCGTGGGGGTGCAGGCTGGGCAGAGTGGCCTGAGCTGGGCAGAGCTCAGCACAGCCCCAGAGAGGCAGGAGCCAGGGAAGGGCCCTGGGGAGCACTGAGACCCCACAGAGGCTGGCAGAGTTGTAGGGGAACCATCCAAAGGAAACAAAGGGGGCACGGCCTGAGAGGTGGGGAGAAACCAGGTGTCTTCGGTGTGGGCAATGCTGGCCTCCAGCATCAGAGGCCCCTCGGGGCGGAGGGGTTAACGAGTGAAACCGGCTGGCTAGTCATCAACGAGCAGGTGGAGGAGGCCTTGCTGGGGGGCTGCAGAGTTCATAAGTGGGGGCCTAACTGCAGAGGACCGGAGAGAAAATGACCAGAGCCTGATGTTCCACCACCAGCTCATCTGCAGATGGAAGGAGAGAGAAGACAGGAGGGAGACAGGGACTTCTCTCCTCAGGTGGGAGGGAGGCAAGCAAACCCACCTGCCAAGAGGATCTGGGAGGAGGGGGAGAGGATGACCGTTGCCAGGGCAACAACACTGGCCCTGAGGATGGGGACGAGCAAGGAGAGATGGGAGAAAGCCTTCGGGGAAAGAATAGTGAACAATTGGGGGTCGATTAGAGGTGGGGACAGAGAGAAGGGCGAGAAGGTCAGATTTCTGGCTTTAAAAATGAGGGAGGAGGTGAAGAATTTGGTCATGTTTTGATAAATCTGTGATGCTGGTGGACGTACTTGGGCCAAGGAGGGAATCATGGATATTTAGGGTCTGGATATTTAAGCTGAATGGAGGGCCTGGGTTGGGGGTAGGGAGGAGACATGAGGTGAGGCAGCAGCTTGTGGAGGGGGCCCTCGAACCCCCAGGAGTGGACAACAAGGCCAGGGAGGAAGAGGTTGCAACTTCGAGGAACATCAGTGCTGGAACCACACAAGGAGGAAGGAGAAGGGTCTGGAAAAGTGGCCAAGACACACACACAGACATACACACACAACAATGCTGAGACACAGTCATGGGAAGCCCTGATCACCCACGTTGCCTCCGAGTTCCTGGAGGATGTGGGCTTTAGGACCCGGGTCCTCAGTAGAGACCCAGTGTAGGGCAAGTTAATGGAATAGGTGAAGGGATGGATGGATGGATGGATGGATGGAGGTCCAGGCAGCAAAGAGCTGATGACTGTAGCTCTGAGAGGCTGAAAGGATGTGGGGGGAGGGAAGCGCTGAGCAGCCCCTCAGAGGGAGTCTTGACAGGAAGAGGGGACAGATGGGGGTGGACAGCAGTAATGAGCGAGTCAGAGATGACTCCAACTCCCGGCTGTGAAGCCCCAGGTGGTGGTGATGCACAGTGCTAATGAGAGCGGGGAGAGAAGCACATTAGGAGGACTGGGAGATGATGCGCTGGGTGTGCATGTGAGCCCAGAGTCAGAGGCAGGAGAGGGGAGAGGATGAGCAGGGAGGGGGCTGCAGGAAGAACACTGGGGTGTCCATGCCAAGAAGAACTCTGTGAACTCATCCAGGAAGCAGGTGAAAAGTAGGAGAGAGAAAGAGCCAGGACAGGAACCTGGGGTTCTGCCATGTGAGGGTGTGTGAAGCAGGAGGACCCAGGGAGGAAAGACGGTCAGGACGGACAGACCCTACATGCTCAACAGCAATGTTGTGGACAGACAGACAGGCAGACAAACAAACAGTCGTGGAGGATGGCAGAGAGGGTGGGAGCCGATGATAACCCTGCCTCAGAGAGAGAAGCAGGACCCAAACACGTGTCACATGTGCCTGCTGCATACCCACGGTAAGACAAGGAGAAAGTAAAAAAACTTTACAAGCTTGAGAAAAAAGAGACGGAGCTGAGGGGGTGGGCTGTGTGCACGCGCACACACACACATACTCACAGTAGGAATGACGCACAAATGCAGAGCAAAATGGAATAACGCTTTCTCAGGAAAGTGGGGAAGAGCATGGCTGAGAGGCAGAGATCAAGACAGAAGCAAGAGGAACGAGATGATGTGTAAGTTAGAAAGAAAAGAAAAAGAAGGAAGGTGAAACCTTCAGGGGACCCACAGGCAAGCAGGTAGAGACACGAGCACACGCGCCAGCACACATCCCGATACCCACTCTCTCTCTCTCTCTCTCTCTCTCTCTCTCTCTCTAAGCTCTGCTTCTAGAACAGCCTCCATGTGTCTTTCTGGATGGATGAGAGGATGGAGTAGCCCAGGAGGTGAGAACAAAACTTGAGAAAGTCCCCAGAGACAGGAAAGTTCCTCAGATTATCCTAATTTGATTGTGACATCAATTTCCTGATGGGACCTTTACTGATCCACATACAGAGTGGGGAATAGGCAACATGGAAATACACACACACACACACAATAACTAGGGCCAAGTCCAAAAAGAAATGGGAAAGATAAAGAAGAAACTAAGAGAGAATGAAGCAAGGAAGAAGATACATAGGAGCTCTCAGGGAGACAAGAGACAGACGGATGCACAGCCAAGATTTGGAGTGCCCCTAGGACCTGGAGAAGTGGGAGCCAGAAAGAGACAGCACGTGTTCAGTACCATCTTATCTGTAATGATGAGAAAGTGATAACAACCAGAATGTCCATCCTTGGTGGGGAAGAGCTAAATAAACTCCAGTGCAGCTCTTCTCAGAAATCCTATGAGCAGAGAAAGAGAACTGACTGCGATATACTCTCTAATAAGGAAAAGGAGCCCTCGGAGAACAGTTGAGTGTAAAAGCCCACAAGAGAATCATATACACAGTACGAGACAATTTCTTTTAAAAACAAGAAAGCGACAGTATTTTGAATACTGTTTACCAAACTATTCTTTGAATTTTTTAAAGGAATGTACATGCTTCCATTTCCAGTTATTCACTGATTTTTGTAGACTGACTTTGCATCTTGTGACCTTGCTAAACTCACTTAACAGTTCTAGGAGTCTCCTTTGTAGGTTCCTTAAAATTTCCTATGTAGACAATAATGTCATCTGCTAAGACAGAGTTTTATTTCTTCCTCTACCTTCTGTATGTTCTTTTACTTCTTTTTTCTTGCCATATTGCACTGGCTAAGACCTCCAATGGGAGGTGATGAGAGTGATAAAAGAGGGATAAAAAGAGGATGTCCTCGCCATGTTCTGATCTTAGGAGGAAAGAAGTCTTTCATCGCTGGGTATTATTTTGGCTGCTTTGGTACTCTGTGTGTGTGTGTGTGTGTGTGTGTGTGAAGTATTTTTTTTTTTTTTGCACTACTTTGATAATGTTAGTTTCCGCTTGGGAAGGGAATTTAGTTTCATATGTACTGTTCTGATATTTTAAGATAATATATTTGTACATCACAGAAGAGACCAAAATGTAATTTTTATTAAAAGATGGAGTGAAAGGTGGCTGAGAGAGGAGAAGGAAACTGATGAAGAACAAGGAGAAAGAGGAAACTCACAGGTACAACTCCTATCTGTCCACCCCTCCTCTTTCCCCAGGCCTAATGTTCCCCAGCCCCACCTCTGTGCTGACGTCCAGAGAAGAAATCAGACGCAAGGCTCAGTCTGGTGGGGAGAAAGTCACCCAAACCAAAGGCATGCCTGGATATTCCTGGGATATGATGGGATATTGGGAGGGAGACTGTCAGGGTCTTCATCAAAGAGAATATTGTGCTTTATTCTTAGAGATGAGCTTGAGAGGGAAAAGGATAGAGGCCATTGCAGCCTTGCTGACCCTGAGGAGGAAACATCCATGGCAGCCTCTCCACTGGGCAGATGGATGTTCTTTTTGCAATAGAATAGACTGCAGATCTGGTGGACAGGAGGTCAGTGGAGCATCTGCCAAGCATTATGGCGGACCCAGAGGAACTAGAGGTGGCTATGCTAAAGCCAGGGCTTCCCAGGTGGCGCCAGTGGTAAAGAACCCGCCTGCCCATGCAGGAGATGGAAGAAAAGCGAGTTTGATCCAGGGGCAGGAAGATCCCCTGGAGAAGGAAATGGCAACTCACTCCAGTATTCTTGCCTGGAGAATCTCATGGGCAGAGAGCCTGGTGGACTACAGTCCATAGGGTCACAAATAGTCGGACATGACTGAAGTGACTTAGCACATATGCACACATGCTAAAACCAAGGCTTCTGAAGATGGAAGGAGAGAGCCGCCAGGAGTGAGATAGGACAAGAGGGAGTGTTTCTCCACAAGTTAGAGGAGAGTGAGCACGTTCCCCTGCTGAGAGCAGCCTGGAGAGAAGGCTAGCATGGCCGTTGCTAAGGCAACCACATTGGCCACGAGGATGGGCAGGAACAAGGGGAAAGGCTGGAGAGAGATGTTGGAGGAAGAGTCAGCAAGAAATGGGAACTAAACTGGAAATGGAGGGCAAAGGAAAAGAGAAGGTGACGTTTAGATTTCTGATCTTGAAGAGGCAAGGCAGGAACAAGGCAGAGGGTGGGGATACTGAGGAGCTTGATCTTGTCTTGTTAAGTCTGTGATGTTGCCGGGGCAGCCAAGTGGGACTGAGGAAGGAACAGCCAGCGTGCACAAGGGAGTTTCTGCATGGAGGAGGGTCTCAGAAGCCCTGGACATGGAGAGCTCTTGGAAGGAGAGGAGCAGGAGGACACAGCCCTGGGGAGCACCTAGAGCCTAGTCTGGAGGGCTGGAAGGAGGAAGAAGGTCTGAAAAAGTGGCCAAGGCAAAAAAGGCAGATGTTACCCCCAAAACACATAGTGTAGTGACCGAAGTGACAGAAAATCCTGGGATGCTCCATCACACGTAGAGCAGTGATGACTGGTCTGTTTTTTCCCTGGACTCTGATGAGCTCCTGCAAGACTTGGGCCGGGGCTTTGGGGGTCTGTGTCCTCATCGTGACCCAGAGGTGCTTGGGGCTACTTTGTTGGTTGGATGTATGAAGGCAGTGGTCCAGGCTTCAGTTTTCTGGGCTTGGCTGAGGGAGGGGCTGATCAGACGTTGGGGGGTGGGTGCTGAGCAGCTTTTGGAGGAAGACACTACAGGAAAGAGAACAGATGGACTGTGGGTGGCGGGAGAGTGAGGATTCAGAGATGACTTGGGGCTCCTGGCTGCGAACCCAGGCAGGCAATGACACTCAGCAGTAATGAGAACAGGGAGAGAAACCCATTAGAGGTGAGGAAATGATGCGGTGAGCTTGTCATATTCTACATTCGAGGTACCAAAGCCAGCTGGGAGTTGGCTTTGAGTTTTCAACATGTGAGCAAAATGGGAGTCTGTCCCAAGGGCAGGAGCCCATGATGAGGAGTGGGTGGGGCCCAGTACACACACTTGGGGCCCTGATTGTGAAGTCAGGTGGAGGGACAGGAGAGGGGGGGTAGGGCAGTGGAAGCAGACAGCCACAAGCTTATGCCACCCACACACACACACACGCACATCCCTGGCATGAAGCAGGTGTTTAATAAACCTCTTGTGGATGAATCAATAAATAGTTGGACAAAGTGTGAATGACAGTGACCTACAGACTGGGAACCACCTAAGCCCAAGCCCCAAGGGAAAAGATGTGAGAGACCAACAGATGTTCACACACACACACACATACACACAGAGTGAGAGTGTCACAAAGAAATGGCAAAACTACACAAGCTCCAGAGAGAGAGGGAGCAGAGGGAAGGTCAGCAGGTGCTTGCACACACACACACACACACAGAATTGCTCACAGACTCAGAGCAAAAATTCAACAAAGCTCCTCTCTAGAGAGAAAGGAAATGTGTCTTTGGAGTGAGATAAAAAGAGAGGCTGTGAAGGAGGGGAAAGGGGCCCTCAGACAGCAGGGACACAGTTGTAGGCACACTGCACACACACTCACATTCTCGCTGATTGGCACAGAATCCAGCACTTGTTAGATGATGGATGGCTGATGGACGAATGGATGGCTGCATGGACGAATGGCTGGCTGGCTGGCTGGCTGGATGGGATCAATAAGTAAATAGATAGGTAAGGGGATGGATGAATGGATGGGTAATCCAGAGATGAGAACAAAATTTAATAAAGGGCCTTGAATAGAAGTGATTCATATATGTCCACACACCCACATCACACAAATACATTGCCTAACATAGCATCCACCACAAGATATTTAAAGATGGAATAACTAAATAAAGTAGTAAACTAACAAAGAAATGAATGAATGAAGCAAACCAGAAATCATATTAAAACTCAGTAAGTGAGACTCAAGAATAAACCACGGTGAGACAGGCACACCCAACATGGGTGTGAGTTCACACACACACACAGGATGATCCACTCACAGTGGAGGGCCAAACCTGTGGGGGCCTGGAGAGAGAACTCAGAAGCTAGGAGACAATGACAAACACACAGAGCCGAGCAGGGACCCCGAGGGGTGAGCTGGAGTGGAGGGCACTGGAGGAGAGCTGAGAAACAGCAGACTCGACAGGGATGTGGTCACCAGTCGGGTTCATGCTCGTGATCCGTGAGCATTTACAGAGCACCTACTATGTGCTGGACACTGTTGAATGAGTAGATTAAACAGTGAATTTCTGCTGTAGGAGACACAGCTCCTCTTCTCCCAGAACTGATCTTCTAGCACAGAAGACAGGAAAAAGCCAAGTAAGTGAGTGAGATGTGCAAGTGAAGTCGCTCAGCTGTGTCTGACTCTTTGTGACCCCATGACCCCATGGACTGTGGCCTGCCAGGCTCCTCTGTCCGTGGAATTCTCCAGGCAAGAATACTGGAGTGGGTGGCTATTCCCTTCTCCAGGGGGCCTTCCTGACCCAGGGATCGAACCTGGGTCTCCCACATGGCAAGCAGATCCTTTACCGCCTGAGCCATCAGGGAAGCCCCAGTAACTAACTACTAAGTCTCACATGATCAGGGCCAGATCATGCTAGACTTCAGCTCAAAGCTTGGGTTTTACAGTTATGCAATGGGAAGCCATTAGAGGGGGCTAATCAAGCTGCGGCCCAATCTGACTTATAAGATTCCTCAGGTTCTGCATTCAGGAGTAGAAGCAGCAAGCCCAGGAAGGAGGCGGAGCTATTATTGTCTCAGAGAAATGGTGGGTGCTTGAGTTAGGATGGAACAGATGGGGTGAAGAAAGCAGAACGATTGTGGGTCCTCTGGAAGTTCAGTCTGTGAGACTTAAACCAGTGAACTGACCGTGAGTATGTATGAATGATGAGGGTCACAAGGGACTCCTGGAGAACTTCCAGGGTTTCGGGGTGGGGTCATCTATTGATCTGGGGGAGAAACTGAGGCAGGAACAGGTTTTCAGGGAAGATGGGGTAGTTTCAGCTTTGGGGACAGTGAATTTGAAATGTGTGTTGGCCATCCCTGCAGAGGTGCTGAATGGGCAGTAGAGTCTGAAATTAAGGGAAAGGTAGCATTTGGGAGTCATCAGAGAATAGAGAGTATGTGAAAGTGTTGAACTGGAGAGACTGTGTAAATGAAGATGAGAAGTAGGCCATTTAGAGGGTGGAGGAAGTGGGAGGATCCAGCAAAAGAGACCAAGAAACCAAGAAATCAAAAGAATGTCATATCATGAGAGTTGAGGAAAGTGAACGTTTCAAGACTAAGGAAGTGTTCAACCATATCCAACACTGCTGATGCGACGGGAGGATGAAGACTGAGAGCTGATCACTGGATCTGAAGATGGAGGTCACTGCAGACACTGCCAAGAGTAATGGCAATAGCAAAGTGGGAGTGAAAGCTAACTAGAGGGGTTAGAGGAAGAATGGTGGGGGACGACTTTCAAAGTCTTGTTGAGGTCCGAGACACGCTCGAGTATATGAGATGGAATGACAACAAGTGATGAAGGCTTGGGTATAGGATGGCTTGAAGTTGGGATTTTGGAATTGGAGCTGTTGTTGCAAGGTCAAAGAGAGACCATGGTTAAGGTCGAGTGGAGGACAAGATTGTTGGCACTTGGGAGACCATGGTAATGCTGCACCATCCATGGGCTTCCTTAAGGGCTCAGTGGTGAAGAATCCCCCTGCAATGCAGGAGAACTGGATTCAGTTCCAGGGTCAGGAAGATCCCCTGGAGAAGGGAATGGCTACCCACTTCAGCATTCTTGCCTGGAGAATTCCATGGACAGAGGAGCCCAGCGGGCTACAGTCCGTGGGGTCTCAGAGAGTTGGACATGACTGAGCAACTAACGCACACACCATCCATGTGGGTGGTGAAGTCATCAAGGCTGACCCCAGGATTGGGAACAGAGAGAAGAACCAGGAAATACAATCCTCAGTGATTGAGAGGGTACAATGGGAGACTGGAAGATGACCACCGCAATGAGAAATGCTGGTGGAGTGAGCAAAGCAGGACTGAAAGTGATGTGAGGGTACCACCCTCCATGACGGGACACATCCTGTTTGCAGACCCGGGGACCCCAGCCGGAGAAGGACATGTGGGGAAGATGCTGAGTCCACTTTGGGACACATGGAGTGGCAGGTGCCTGGGAGAACATCCAGGTGGAAGCATCTAGAAAATGGCTAATCACACTGATCTGAGGCTCAAGATAATGATGAGGCAGGAAATTAAAACTTGAGAGTCATAGCGTTTGGGTGGTTACTGAGATAAGGGGCAGGGAAACAGGTAGGAGGAGAAATGAGAAGAGCCAGGGACAGGGTCTTGGCAAGGAGGGAGGGCAGCACGCCGTTGTTTTCGGTTCAGGTGGTGGGTGTGTCAGTTACCAAAGTGAGGGAGGCAAGGTGGGGAGGGGGGTCAGGCTTGGGGAATGGATGGCAAGGTCTCATTTGGAGCATGTTAGAGCTGAGTTGCCCGTAGACTCCCACATGGAGATGTGGGTTTGGTGGTCTGGGATTTGGACTCTGGCTGGAAGTCATGAGCATAAGGCTTGCTGGGACTGGATAGGATAGGACTGGATGAATCAAGATTCCTAAGGAAGCAGGGAGAGAGAGACAGAGAGAAAATCTCCAAAGACTGAGCCATGGGCTTGCCAATATGTATCCACACTTACAAGGGGTTCTCCAGCTTTCTCCAGCAGCTAGTCACGAAGGACACAAGGGGCGGGGGGTGGTGTTGAATGTCCTGCGAACTGAGAACAGCTATGAAATGTGGCAAAGGCTAAAATTTAAATGTCCATTAAATCTGGCAGCAAGAAGGTCACACCAGTGACCTTGCTTGGGATGGACTGCTGATCCCAGCGGGGGTGGAGGCACGGGCTGGCTAGGGTGGGGTCAACTCTTTACCTCAAGCTTTGCTGAGAAGAGAGGAGAGAGAAAGAGCTGTAACTGGGGGAGAGATGGGGGTCAAGAGAAGGCTCTTTTGCTTGGATGGGAGAGAGGTGCATGCTGGCTGGAGGGATCCAAAATTGGAAGGGTATTCATCCTTCCAAAAGTACAGCCTGTGAGACAAGGAAGTGGAAGGTGTTACTGAGAGCAGGACAAGAGAGGGAAGGTGCAGCCACTGGGTCATTCATTCATTCATTCAGAAAATCTCTAATAACAACTATCCGTTTAATCCTTAATAACAGCTGTGGATGGTGAGCCTGGCCCTGCCGTAAAAGCTTTTCAAAATTCATCTAATCCTTGTGACACCCCACGAGGAACGTGCTGTCAGCAGCTTCACTGGCAGAAGAAGGGACTTGGAAAGGTGACAGGTGTTGGAGCAAGAAGTGGAGGGATGAGCGCAGAGGTAGGGGGCCGGGGAGGGGGCTGTGCCACAGCAGGGGCTACACAGGGGCTGCTGAGGGGCTCCCGGAGGGACAGGCAGCAGGAAGCCGGCAGATGGCTGTGGGCGGAGGGAGCTGAGGAATCAGAGATGACTCCTGACTCCTGGCTGCAGCCCCGGTGAGCATTAATGAGAACAGGAGAAAACCGGGTTTGGGGGCTGCAGAGACAAGGTGGTGGGTTTCAAGCATCCAGGGAGAGGCCCAGCCGGTGCTGGCATCGTGTCTTTACCCTTGTGGACTACAGAAGCAGGGCACGTACTGCCCAGCAAGAAAGGGCAGAGTGAAGAGACAGCAGGTCTGGGCAGGACAGGAGAAGCTGAAAAGAGAGAGATTTCAGGGCCCTGGAGAAAACTGCTGAGAGAAAAAGTGCTGAACACGTACCACCTTGTATCACTTAGAGGATGACTCTGGATCCAGGTAGCCTGGTTCAAATCCCACCTCCACTACTTACTTGCTGCGTGAGCTGGGACGAGTCACTTCACCTCTCTGAGTCTGGTTTCCCCATCTGTAAAATGGGGATAAAATAGTATCAAGAATCATATTGTAAGGATTAAATGCAAAACACCTGTGAGGCATTTAGGATAGTTTCAAGCATGTAGTAAGCACTGTACAAGATGAGCTGTTATTCTTTCAGGTGTGGTTATATTCTGTCTCACTCTGCCCTTGAGTACCCACAGCCCTTCGGAAGGCAGATATACAAAAAGAGAACAGTGATGTGACCTGAGATTTGTTTTAACACCCACACTGGTTGAGAGAGCCCAGGAAGCCACTTGCTAATAGGGGATGAGGAAAGATGTTAGTGAGGAAGGGTCATTTGAGCTGGGCCTTGAAGGATGCATACGAGTCTGCAGATGGAGAAGAAAGGTTTGCTCATTCTTGTAGCCACTCTCCAGCATTCCCTAAGTGCCTCACTCATGCCTGGCCTTGTGTGAATGTTGGCGGCCAAAGCTCCAGAGAGGGGCTGAGTACCAGACCAGTTCCTCTCCGCATCATGCCCAGTCTCACGGGGAAGGCAAGCCTGGGAGAAACAGATCGGAGAACGTGGTACCAGCAGCCACAGGGATGTGCACAGAAGGTTATGGGAGGGACACCATAAAGGAGCAGAGGAGGGAGCCAGGTAAAGGGAATAACAAGGGAAGGAGAACTGCAGCCCAGGCGGGGCGCAGTCACTGCCAAAGCCTTCAAGGCAGGCACCCGTATTATGAAGGTCAGTTGTGTCCCCAGCCTTCCCTCCCCCATCCCTGCTGCCCACAGGCCTCCGTGATTCCCCTCACTCCCTAATTCCTAGAGTATTTATTGGATAACTCAGAATAACCAC
>SJXQ01010321.1:161026-185110 GCA_006408695.1 Aepyceros melampus | reverse complement strand
GTGGCGCGGGCTTGAACGCTTCTTGGAGGCAAGCGCCATAGAGACCCATGAGGCAGGAGAGCACATGAGCGGAGCTGTTTTGCAGAGCTGAGCTGTGACTGGTCCCCCAAATGGGTAGAAAGGGTCCCCAGGGTGAGATCAGACCCTGGAGGAGACCAGAGAGGATGTGGGCATCAGTCACTCAAGTGGGGGCTGATGAGCTGTGAGCAGCGGGCACTGGAGTGGAGGGAGGACTCAGCCAAAGCCCCGGGACTTGGGGACCAGTTAGGCACAGGTGACAGCTGATGGGGTCCCCAAGGCTGGAGCTGAGGCTGCCTCCCTGGAACTGGATGAACAAGAAGAGGCACTTCCCTGCAGCCCAGCCAGGCAGGGCTTAGACATTAGGTTGTTCAGTGAGTGAGAGAACATGTACTGAGGGCCTTCCCCGGCCTGGGCAGTGTTCTTGAACCTGCAGACACAGCAACGAACAGACACTCCCTGCCTCTTCCGGGGCCTACAGCACAGTGGCAGAGAGGATGGTGTGAGAGAAAGAAAAGAAACCAAGACATTCATGGATAAGATGACAGCTGTAGGACTTGGAGAATGAGCTTATGGTTGCCCGGAGGGGAGGGACAGTTGGGGCGCTGGGGATGGGCACGTACACACTGCTGTATTTAAAATGGATAACCAACAAGGAAGGACCTACAGTATAACACATGGAACTCTGCTCGATGTTATGTGGCAGCCTGGATGGGAGGGGGGTTTGGGGAGAAGGGATACATGTGTATGCATGGCTGAGTCCATTTCCTTCTCACCTGAAACCATCACAACGTTGTTGATTAATTGGCTATGTGTGTGTGTTAGTTGCTCAGTCGTGTCCAGCTCTGCAACCTCATGGACTGTATGTAGCTCATCAGCTGCTTCTGTCCATGGATTCTCTAGGCAAGTACACTGGAGTGGGTTGGCATGCCCTTCTCCAGGGGATCTTCCTGACTCAGGGATCGAATCTGGGTCTTCCACATTGCAGGCAGATTCTTTGCCATCTGAGCCACCAGGGAAGCTCTTAATTGGCTATATCCCAATATATATAAAAAGTTTAAAATAAATAAAAAAATTTTAAAGATGACAGCTGCAGTGAAGAGTGCTCTGAAGACAAAGACAGCAAAATAAGGTGAAAAGCGGAAGTGAAGTCCCTCAGTCATGTCCACTCTTTGCGACCCCATGGACTGTAGCCTGTGAGGCTCCTCCATCCATGGGATTTTCCAGGCAAGAGTGCTGGAGTGGATTGCCATTTCCTTCTCCTGGGGATCTTCCCGACCCAGAAATCGAACCCAGGTCTCCCACATTGCAGGCAGACGCGTTACCTTCTGAGCCACCAGGGAGGCCCCAAAAGTGAAAGTGAAATAAGGTAAGGAAAGCTAAACTGGAGGATTCTGTGTGAGGCCCAGTCATCAGGGAGGCCTCTCTGAAGAGGAGACTATGGAGCAACGGTCTGAGAGGTGAGTGAGAGCGTTCTGGGCATCTGGAACAGCACATGCAAAGGCCCTGGGGTGGGCAGCACGTCCCAGTCAAGGAAAGGCAAGGGCAGAGTGGCTGGAGCAGAAGGGCAGCAGGCAGGGGCTGGGGGAGTAGAGGGTAGCGGAGCCCTGCCTGCAGCCAAGGCCATTTCTGTAGGTGCCAGTGGGTGCCTTGAAGGGGAGTGTCCCCCAGGGAGACTGACCCTAATGAGAACAGGAGGAATAAGGACAAGGAGGACCTGTCAGGCCCCAGCCCTGCTGGCTCTGCCCTCCGCAGGGTTGGTTGATTAAGACTTGATTAAATCCTGAAAGTTTCCCCAACAGACTCCCTCAACAGAAAACCAACAGGAGGGGCGAGAGCAAGGTGCTTTGGAGACTCACAGAGACACAGGCGAGACGCAGAAAGAAAGGAGAAGAAAGCTCGAGAAAGGCTCCAAGGAGAGCAGGGAGGCAGAGGGAAAGCGGAAGCGGCCAGGCGAGACCCCCATGCCGCCAGGGGCTCAGGATGACGCACGTTGCCGGCCCACGCGGGCGTGAGGTGTGACACACAGCCCACGCTCAGGCCACCGGGCACAGACCGTGACGTGATATCCCGTCAAAGCCCCCAGGAGCAGGGACACAGAGAAGGGAGAGGAGGGCGAGGGAGACACGTGAGCTGCATAGCTCGGCACTGGGGGGATCTGGGGCCAGACAGACAGACAAGGAGCCCCCAGACAGAGAGGGAAGGACACATGGACAAAATCATCCAGACAGACCCCTCCACTCAGAGACACAGCCAGAGACAGCGATTCTCACAACATACGGAGACACACAACCAGGAAGGACTATCCCTGAGACATAGATGGACATCACGCATACATGCAACACCGCACAGAGAGACAGGAGACACACACACACACACACACACACACACACACACACACACGGAGACCAGCACACACTCCCGTTCTCAGGGGCAGAGACATTCAGAATTCCAGGTCAGGACACTCAGACCATCAGATAAACACAAACCCAGAGAGACAGATGTACATATACACACAAAAACAGATACCAGACAGTCAAATAAATACACACACAAACGCACCCACAGACACACAGGCAGGACAACCAGATAATCACACGCTCCAGTGCACGGGGACAAACAGACAGACCTCACAAGGAGAGACACACAGACCCTCAACCTGAGTCAGATGGGAACACACACACACTGACACGTGGAGAGACGGGAGGGACACCCGCAAGGGCGAGACGGAAGGACAGGGAAGTCGGTGAAGACGAGAAGATGGAGATGAGGCCAGGTGCTTGAACCGCAGCCTAACCAGGCTCGGGAGCTCGCCTCCACACCAGGGAGCTCGGCCACGGATACCCTTTTGACTCCAAGGTCTACCCCACAGCAGGTCTTTGGCTCCCTCATGCGCCCCCCTCACCACCACCCCATCATGGAGCAGCAACCATGCTTGTGACCAAATTCTCCTGCAGTCAGACGCAGGCTGGAGCACAGCAACAGGTGACGAGTGACAGGACCAGACACGGAGAAGGAGTCAGCAGGGAGGGAGGGGTACTGTCAAGCCATGTGGTGTCCTCGGGGTTCAGAGAATGGGCTTGTCTGCAGAGTCAGATCCGAGTTGGCTGGAGAGTGGGAGAGGCCACAGTGAAGCCATTTCAGGGGGTCAGGAACACAGTGCTGACAGCCCGGGAACGAGAGGGAGGTGCACGGAGAGACAGCTCTGGGACCGCTGCGCTGCAGGATGGGGGAGACGGATCAGTGGTGGGGGGACGGATCTGGGGCTCCGCTCGGCTAGAGACCCGGATGGCAGCTAGTTGCGGAGCAAATAGAGTTTGCAAAGAGGTCTGGGGAGCTTCGAGGGGCAGGAGGTGAGGGTGTCAGGCCAGGCACACACACATACACACACACACAGCGCTGGCCAGTGCTCACCCACCCTCCAAGACAGCAAGGGAAGAAAGGAGAGAGAGAGGGAGAAACAGAGCCAGGAGCACCTGGAAAATTCTAGATGGAGCCCCCAGGAGAGGGAGAGGAGGAGAGAGTGGCAGAGGTGGGGGAAGCAGGCAGGAGCGAGGGGGAGGTGGTGGGCAAGCAGGACACACACAAACACACTCTCACAAACACATACACTCCTGCAGTGACGCATGGAATAGAAGCAGAATTCAATAATGACTTCGAGCGAGCGAGCAGGGAGGGAGCAGCCGAGGGAGGGAGGGAGGGAGTGGGTTAGACACATACAGCCTGTCTCAGGAGGTATTCAATAATTGTTGATCGAATGAAGGAACAAAGATGAGGGACTCTCAGAAGGAAAGCTATGCCTGAGAAAGTTCCGAAGCGTATAGACAGAATGTCACACGTATACACAGTGAGGAAAAAAAAAAAATTCCCAATCATGGTTTGGATTTAAAATAATGAGAATAAACAGTAAAAGAGTCAGAATAACCGGTTTGCTTGGTGGTTGACGGTGATCCTGAGTGAAAGCGGGCTGCTGGGGGCTGAGATGATTTGTTTCTTGCTCTGGGATGTGGATCCACAGGTGTAGACCCATGTAAAATTCATCGAGGTTTTTCATTTAAGATTTGTACATTTACGGTATGCGAGTTATACCTCAATTTTTTATGAGAGAAAGAGTTGATAGGAGAGGGAGGGAAAGATGAATGTCAGACAACAAGAGAGGAACAGGTGCACACGCGCACACACGCACACACACACACGCACACGCAATGTAACAATGTCCAGGTAAGAACAGACCTGACAAAGTCTGACGAGAAAGGGATTAAAAAGCTAATGTGATGGAGAGAGAAAGCCCAATGCCTAAACCCTCACATGGAAGGAGAGAGAGACCCTAGAGAGACCTGAATTGGGAGCAGGGTCCCCAGGGCAGGAAAGAAATCGCCACCTTTGGCCCTTTGAGCTGGAGGCGCCAGGGGTGGGGGCTCCCGGGGCAGGTGTCCACCACTGGCTGTGAAACAGCCTGGCCAGGATGGGTCATCGGAGGTGAGGTTGAAGCAAGCATGTGGGGGAGAAGGGGGCGAGGAAGGTGCTGAGTCTAGGGTGGACTTGAGGGGTGCAGGGGCCGAGCTTGCAGGGGGTTCCAGGAGCAGCGGTGAGCTCAGGTCTGGAGCTGACAACTCAGAGGCCGAGAGCGAGGCGTGGGCACCGAGACAGCCCAGCAGGACAAGGACCACAATAGAGCCAGGCACGGGGGTAGGTAGGAAAAGGGCCCAGAAGTAACAATCAGACAGGCAGATGGAGAGAGGGATGTGCTCAGGCACGGAGCGAAAGGAAACGCTGGACAGTCTCAGAGACAGATGGAGAAGGAGAGAGAGAGATATGGAGGGGAGTGGGGAGAGAGACAGGTCGGCATGTGTGGAAAAAGCAAAATGGAGCCGGAGAAAAGGAGGGGGAGCAGAGAGCAAGGGGTGCAAGGGAATCTGTCACACACACTCACTCACACACACACTCACACTCACGGGAGGTGTTCAGCGTGTGCTGACCGAAGAAAATACAAAGGAACTACCCCTCAGCGTGGGAGCAGAGGATTCAGGTAAAGTGGCCAGGGGGACACAGTGACAGACGGCTTGTCACACACACACACACCCTCTCTCTGTGAATCCACACGCAGGACCAGGGCGGCTTTCAGAACCGCCTTAGAGACTGGCAGCTACACACTCACACCCAGCAGAGTGCTGGCTGAACAGAGGGACAGACGCAAAGCGCTCAGCGAATGAGCACAAAAGCCAGGACCTGAACGAAAGGGGCCGGGGCAGGGGGCTCCTGGGTCCCTGTTAGTCACTCCGTGTCTCACACACACACCTGCCAGGGAAGGAGTGATCTAGGAAGAGCCTAGATGTGAAAGGAAACAAAGCCCCTTCCGACGGCAGGGACCCCCAGAGTACAGTGAAGGAGGTGGCCACCCACACTGGGAATTCCGCAAGGTCAGATGAGTTAGAGCCCGGCTCGGCCACACAGACACACGCACAAGCCTGAGGGCCCCGCACAAGTGTTTGGGGAGGGGTGGTGGGTAAGCGAGTCGGGGGACACGTTTTGGAACCCAGACAGACAGGCACACAGACAACCGTGAAGTCATATCTTGGCAGAAAAAATGAATTAACGTGGGTAACACAGAGAGTTAACCTAAAACTGAGAGGGTGCAGGGAACGTAAAGCACGCGTGCTCGGTCACTTCAGGCGTGTCTGACTCTGCAGCCCTGTGGACTGTAGCCCAGCCGGCTCCTCTGTCCACAGATCTCCAGGCAAGAATACTGCAGTGGGTACCCATGCGCTCCTCCAGGGGATCTTCCTGACCCAGGGATAGAACCTGTGTCTCCTGCATTGGAGGCAGGTTCTTTCACCACTGAGCCACTGGAGAAGCCCAGTAACACATAGAGCTAACCTAAAACTGAGAGGCAGAGACAGAGAGAGACAAAGGAAGAAGAAAGCAAACAGAAAGCCAGAGACACAGAGACAAAGACAGGAAAACAGAGAAAAGGAGAAAGGCACTGAGGCGGGGTGTGGATGGAAGGCGACCAACAGACACGGACGCAAGAGGGGCCCGGACGCCATAACCAGAGGAGCGGCCCAGAGCGGGGTTTGGAAAGAGAAAGCGGAGATGGGGGCCGAACGGAGGAGGAGAGGAAGATCAGCAGGAGACAGGAGACGGAGAGGTGCCGGGCCACCAGGGCGGCAGAAGAAGCAAAGGAATGAGCGAAAGAAAGCTGCCTGAATGGACGGGAGGGACCCTCAGCACAGCCCTGGGTGGCTTCAGGAGGCAGCGAGGGAGGCCCGTGCCACACCACACACACACACACACACACACACACACATCACACCATAAAACACATCACACGTGACACACACCATACCCCCCTACACACACATCACACCATAAAACACACATCACATGTGACACACACTATACAACACACACACACACACACACACACCCCACACCATAAAACACATCACACGTGACACATACCATACCACACACACACACACCTCACACCATAAAACACACATCACACATGACATACACCATACCACACACACATGACACACACCATACCACACACACACACCCCACACACCATAAAACACACCTCACACCATAAAACACATCACACGTGACACACACCTCACACCATAAAACACACATCACACATGACATACACCATACCACACACACATGACACACACCATACCACACACACACACCCCACACACCATAAAACACACCTCACACCATAAAACACATCACACGTGACACACACCCCACACCATAAAACACACATCACACATGACATACACCATACCACACACACATGACACACACCATACCACACACACACACCCCACACACCATAAAACACACCTCACACCATAAAACACATCACACGTGACACACACCCCACACCATAAAACACACATCACACATGACATACACCATACCACACACACATGACACACACCATACCACACACACACACCCCACACACCATAAAACACACCTCACACCATAAAACACATCACACGTGACACACACCACCCCACACCATAAAACACATCACACGTGACACATACCATACCACACACACACACCCCACACCATAAAACACACCTCACACCATAAAACACACCTCACACATGAAATACACCACACCACACACACACACACCACACACCATAAAACACATCACACGTGACACATACCATACCACACACACACACCCCACACCATAAAACATATCACACGTGACACACACTATACAACACATACACACATCACACACATCACACCATAAAACACATCATGCATGACACACACCATACCACATACCACACACACACACATCACACCATAAAACACACACCACACAATAAAACACACGTCACACCATAAAACACACATCATACTACACACACCACACCACACACACACACCCCCCACACCATAAAACACACATCACACATGACATACACCACACTACACACACATCACACCATAAGACACATCACACATGACACACACCATACCACACACACACACATCACACCATAAAACACACCCACACCATAAAACACACATCACACATGACACACACATCACACACACACACATACATCACACCATAAGACACATCACACATGACACACACCATACCACACACACACACATCACACCATAAAACACACCCACACCATAAAACACACATCACACATGACACACACATCACACACACACACATACATCACACCATAAGACACATCACACATGACACACACCATACCACACACACACACATCACACCATAAAACACACCCACACCATAAAACACACATCACACATGACACACACATCACACACACACACATACATCACACCATAAGACACATCACACATGACACACACCATACCACACACACACACATCACACCATAAAACACACCCACACCATAAAACACACATCACACATGACACACACATCACACACACACACATACATCACACCATAAAACACATCACATGTGACACACCATACCACACACCACACACACACACCCACCATAAAACACACATCACACCATGAAACACACATCACACATGACACACACCATACCACACACACCACACCACACACACCCATATACCACACCCTATAATACACATCACACATACCACACACCACACCCCACACACCTCACAAATACTACACCATACAACATGTCACATGCTGAACTCCATACATAACACACGCAAGGCCCAAACACACCACACAGGTGTGTGAACACATGAACAATTGCAGGAAGCCCAGAGAGAAGACGAGGTTTCGAGAAGTCCCAGAGAAGCGAGAAGGAGAGAGCAGGACAGGAGCAGGGAGGGCAGGGTTCCAGGCGCCTCTCTCTCCTTCCTGGGGTCAGTCTGTAAGTCTGTCCGTCTCCCTCTCACTCACTCTCGGCCCCTCCCCACCGCCCCCTCAGCACACTCTCCAGAAAAGGGGCAAACCAGAGGTAGAGAAAAGAGAGGCTCGGTGACTGTCCTGCCCCCGGGAGCGCTTCCCCTTCTCGCATCTCCTCCCTGGCTTCTGCACCTGCTGCCGTGGGGGCCTCGCTCAGCCCCTCCTGCGGGGCGCGGTGCACTCCGGGCGCTCTGTTCAAGCTCGGGACCCTGGCTCTACTCTCCACGGACAGTGGGCCTTTCTGCATCTGTTCTGCTCATCTGTTCTCCTGGACACTAAGTGCCTGGTCAACAGCTGCTCCCCAGCAGGCTTTTCTCACCCCTGAACCCCAACCCCCAACCAGAGTCAGGCACACAGTAGGTGCAAAGTGGCCTCGTGTACAATGAAAGCTTACACACCTGAGTGACAGCAGAGCTGAAAGGGTTAGGATGGATGAGGAAGGGAAAAGCCAAGGGTAAGAGAGGAGGGCAGAGGGAGGGGGAGCCCTGGGCGGGGGACGGAAAGATGTGTAAGGCACATCTGGAATAATCTAAAAGGAGGTACAGGGTGGGGCAGAGCCCTGGAAGCTGGCGGGCAGTGGGTGAGGGGTGAAGCACTTGGTGGGCACGCGTGCACACACACACACCGGGCAGGGCAGCTGCTTCATGACAAGTGCTTTATGAAGAGCCTGAAGAGCCCAGGGAATGAAATGAAACACCCACCCCCAGCATTCAGCAAGAGGGGGCTGCAGGGAGAGAGCCCACACTGGAAATTCAATACGCCTGCAGATCCGGGAGGCAGGTGGCCTGGGGGACAGACAGGGAGCTCCACGTATGTTTGTTGGGGGAAATGAATAAATGAACAAGGGACCCCAGAGCAAAAGACAAACCTGTCAAGGTGAGAGAAATGGACAGGGAGGGACAGAGACTCAGGGGGTAGGGGTGCTACACATACCATGGGGCTTTGATGCTCTCATATGGAAGTCAGGGGCAGACCTCGGGGGGCAGGGTGGAACCCATATGATCCAGAGAGGGTAGAAGGTGCATAGGACATAGAGCCTGCCAGCAACAGCTTTTTCCCAGGGTCAGCACAGAGAGGGCACTCTGTACACCTACAGCCTACAATACCTTTAGGGGCCCATGAAAAATGTTTTAATTTCTTTCAAAATCAGGAGAAAAAATGAACTTTAACACAAAGAAAATGTTTTCATATATAATGTTAACATATTCCACTTTATATCAATGTTGTAAAATACCATTTTTTTGGTATCTTTATGGAGGAAAGGGCCCACGAGGGCAAAACTGACCAGGGCCCACGAAGATCATCATGGAGGCCTGGTTGAGTGCCCAGCCTGGGATGGGGTAACACGAGGCAAAGACTAGGACAGACTCTACAGAAGGGAGTGCTGGAGCCAAGGGAACCCAGGGAAGGGGCAATCAGAAAGGAAGGAAAGATGTCAGGCAACTGTGAGGAAGCTGAGGCTTCCTCCACCAGAGACAGGATTCTTCTGAGCAGGGCCAGAAGTGGGAAGAGAAAAATGAAAGACCACGGCAGAGTGAGGCTGAGTGATGGCTGAGTGGGGCCCAGGATCAGGAAGGGAGCAGACAGGAGTTGAGCTGAGTTTGGAGTAGAGGGTGCAGTGTCCTGGGGATGGTTGCCTGGGAAACCGCAGGGAGGGAGGCCTTGAGATGGAGGCTGGAGGAAGTGTGGGGTTGAGTCTGGGGCCAGGATGGGGAGCAAGCAGAAAGTGACCCTTAAAACCAAGTCCTAGGAGCCCCAGAAAGGGGAAAGGGGGCAGGGGAGGTTCATTTCATACACACACACACACACACACACACAGAACGATAAGAAAGGGAAGAAGAGAAAGATATTTAATAAATCTGCAGGGAGATGGAGGTGGGAGGTAGAGAAAGAGACCCACTGGCACAGAGACCCAGCCACAGACAAACGGACACGGACACACACACACACACACACGGGGACAGGACAATCAGAGAAAGAGATAGGCATTTAATGACACCTCAGCAAGGGGGAGGCAGACACACAGACGGATGGACAGATGGGCAGAAGGCAGAGCCCTGGGTCCCCCTGGACATAGTCTGAGGGAAGCACAGGTCTGGCAGTGAGTGGGAAGAGCCCCAGCGAGAGGGGGCTGGGGAGAGTGGGATGGACAGATGGACAGAGCTTCATCTCCCCTCCAGATCCCCCACCACCACACCACCCTCCATCTCCATCTCTCCATCTCTGTGTTTCTCTCCCTGCAGGTCTCTCTCTGCCTTCCTCTCTGCAAACCAGAGCTTTCTGAAGACCCGGAGAGAAAAACGGGAAAAGAAGACAGAGATGGGAGAAAAAGACGAAGGACCTTGTGTGTGTGTGTATGTGTGTATGTCCAACACAAGGTCTGGTTGGACTTTTAGGAGGGAGGGGATGAAAGAATACGAGCAAAAGACCAACAGCAGATTGAGGGGTGGGGCGCAGCCTGGAAGGATCAGGAACACACAAGCCTCATAACACACCACATACCGCACACACCACACACACACTGCACACACTGGAAGTGCAATTCATGGGAAGGAGGTCAATGAAAACATGGAGAAAAAGAGGCAGCGTGTAGCGGGTGCGTGGAGCTGAGACAGATACACAGGGGAGAGTGCCTGTACTCCCAAGGCTGCCTGGCAGGACTGGGCCCAGGTCCATCTTTAATGTAAGTTTTACATATGAATGTCTGAAAGAATCAAGAATCAAGCCCAAGAGCCCAGAGAGACAGCCAGTAACAATAGGCCAAAGGATGAAGAGACAGAGAGAAAGGGACAAGGAGACACTGAAGCCAGAGGGGAGAGGACAAGCGACAGTCCCAGATGAACACACACTCAGAGACATGCTCCATCCTCTGTAGGTGGTGGGAGGGGGTAGAGCACAAATTACCATGTTGTTGTTTTTTATTCCTGCTGCATGGCAAGCAGGATCTCAGGTCCCTGACCAGGGATGGAACCCAGGCCCCCTGCAGTGGAAGCGCAGAGTCTTAACCACTGGACCACCAGGGAAGTCCCAATTACCACCTCTTACTGTACATGCTTTTCTGTATCTTTCCTACCCTGCTCTAAGGAATGTTGTTGTTGTTTTTTGCAAACATCTTATTTTTGTCAAAAAGAAAAAAAATGCGTGCAGAATGAGAAAAACCACTGAAACCTGGACAGGAAGGCGGAGGGGTGAGGAGGTCCCAGGGTCTCCAATCCCCTGGCGAGAGCTGGACACTGACGAGGGTGGCAGAGGAGGAGCCGGCAGCGGGGCGGGGAGACGGCGGCCAGCAGAGTGGGCGTCACGAGCCTTTTCACTGTCTCTCTCGAAGGGTCAAAAAAAAGCAAATTGAACAGAAGCCTAGAGTGAGACTCAAAACCAGAGAAGGAACCAGAGATAATAGGTGGGAGAGACAGGCTGAGCCTCTGCCTCCCTTCCCTGAGAAGATGGCACCTCTGTGGGCCACATTCAGGTGCCGCAGCCAGAATTTCCCCAGCCCGTGAACCACTGTGACAACCTCTGCAAGTTCCAGGGGCGTCAAAGAGAACTTCCAGAGGTGACCTGTGGCCTCTGAGATGTGTTCTAAAGGATGAATAGGAGTTTGCCAGGTTGCAGAGAGGCAAGAAAGGGCATGCTCAGTAGTGGAAACAGCCTGGACAGAGGCACCGAGTGGCAGGAGGGCTTGGGGAGGAACCGAGGCTTTGAGAGATTGGTTAAAAAAAAAAAAATCCAAGACAGATACACACAGAGACGAGGAATAGAGACGGCCGCCAGGCACAGAGAAAAAGAGAAACTAGCAACAGGGAGAGACAGACACACAATCAGGAGCGCAGAAAAACACACAGAAAAACACCAAGAAGAGAGAGTGGTGCTGTGGGGGGCAGGTGGGGGGTTAACGAAGGAAAAGAAGCACAGAAAACTGTCAAGACAGCCAGAGAGAGAGAGCTGGAGAGACACAGACAAAGAAAGAAACACAGGCCACCGAATCGCATGGAGAGAACAGGGGCTGAGGCTTCTCCGGGATTCGACCTTCCGCCCAGAGCCACGCTGCGCAGGCGCACTCCCGACCCTCGCCCCGCGCTGAGGATGCGGAGGACAGGCGCTTTGTCCCCGCCGGGGACTGGGGTGCATCCCGGGCTGCTCGCACGTGTCCCGGAACCCCCCTCCCTCACCGTGTGTGTGGGCCTGGCCAAGCGGCCGGCATTCTGTGCACGTCCTGAGCCCACAAGCATCCATGTGAGCATACACGATGCACCGTGCAGACAAGAGGAGCCCTGTCATTCAGTTCCGGGTCCTGGCCTCAGGAGCCCACAGATTGAGGCAGAACCTCCTGGAGTGGTATCCACGTAGCACTCACAAATCGCACCCACACGGCCGGAAAAAAAGCAGGTTCACACATTTGCGCACACAACCCCAGGAACCCGGACTCACAGGCCACCTGGACACATGTCTACGTACCAGCACAGGCGTTCATGAGCAAACAGGCCCACAGGCGTACCCACGTGAGCACAAAGACACTCCCAGGAGCACACACTCACACCCATGCTCCTACCTCTGCTCCCAAGACACACACACACACACCCATGGAGTCTCCAGATGTCCTTTCAGATCCGGACATTGTGGTGTTTGGCATGTGAACATAACAGCAAGCAGAGAAACATCCCGATTTTGAAATCTGTTTTTAATTAAACAGATTAAACAATGTCATTAGGCCAGAGTAACTCACATGGATAGGTGTGTGATCTGATAAAAAATACATTTCTTCCTATAGGCTGTTGCAAATGAATTTCCCAGGCTGTGTGCCCTGGTGGAGGGGACAAGGGAACAGAGGAGGAGTCTTTGGAGTTTTCTCCAGAACACCCAGGGCTTTTGCTGACCCAGTCTCACCACCCCCACCCTCCCAGGCACTCCTGGGAAACACACAGCATACACATAGCCACAGCTCCCCGTGGGGACATCCACAACTCCACAAGGGCATGACAGCCCCGTGGGGCAGAGTGTCAACTGCCACCATCCACCCAGGGCATCTGAGTCCTCAACTGCTCACACTTGGAGAATCCTGGGCTTCACTCAGACACAAGCAAGGTTGCTGCCAGGCATGGTCACTCCCCAAACACAGGAACAGATGTTCACACATAGCCACACTCCAGAGGTCTCCAATCTGCTTATGCCCCTCCCCGGCCTGAAGCCGTCCAGCCACTGGTGCTGCCTGCACAAAAGCTCCTCTGACACAGCCTGTCCTCCCATCGCACCCCCTGTCATGCTCCAGCACACAATATACTCAAGAAACCACTGGCCAAACTCTGAGGTCTGTTTGTGTTTAATCAGACAATATGCAAAGTATTTACAACCAATTCCAAATTCCCCCCTCCCCCACCCCAGGCCTGGGCCATGGAATGTGGGACCCCTGGCCCTGCCCAGAGCCAGGGCTCCCCTAGGCCTCTGCATAGTCATCTGAAATCTACAAAACACTGTTTGCTTTAAAAAAAAAAAAAAAAAAAGGACAGTATTAGGATACCTTATACAAAGGGCGCTGGGCAGTTGGAAGGGGATTTGAGAGCACGCTGGAGTGAACCCAAATTTTGACTGGGACAGACAGGAGAAGACTTGGGTAATACACATGTATGAAAGGAAAAATTGAAATTTCATAGGCAGGCACCACTTGGCCTCCTTCCCCACTGGCAGGGCCTGGCTGGCTCAAGAACCCCTGGCAGCAGGAACGTTATTGCTATGATGAGGGCTGGGGGTGAAATGTACATGGCTGGGGGACAGAGTAGGGGACATTTTTACATGTTAAATATGGACACACATGGAGGAACACACACGTGCACACACACACATACACACACACAGGGGCCCTTGGCAGAATGCCTACAAAACTGTCAGCTGCCCCATTTAAGAAGGGCATGATGAGGCCCAGGGAGAAGCCACCACATAGCCCAAGGGCCAAAACACGGTCTCTTGATGCCATGGGCTGGGCTCACCACGTGATGCCAGGCCATAGGGTCTGGACAGGAGTGCAGAGGCCATGGCCACATATGGAGGCAGACACTGAAGCCCAGAGAAGCAGCAGAGGCTGCCTGAGGTCACACAGCCAGTCCTGGTATGTGGCAATAGACAGTCTGTCCTCTCTCACCCCAGCCTACGCACTCCTTCCCCTACTCGTGAGTTAAGGGTGCCAACTTGGAGAGGAAAGCAGGGGACAGGCATTGAAACAACACAGGACAAACTGGGGGAAGGAGGACCTGGGGTTCCGTCCTGAGGCCAGGGTCGCAACCACTTGGATCTTCTACTTCTGCTTGATTGCCTCCAGAGCCTGTGAGCTCCCTTTCATGATTGGCTAGTGCCAAAGATAAAAAGTCACCCACATTCTGATTAAAACCTGCTTTCCTATCCTTATACCCTTCATTTCTAGCTCAGCCCCACATCCACCTTCACTTTCCCCCGCCACAACAGCCCCACTGAGCGAGCAGTGGCAACAGGACTCTGCTATCTCTGAGCCATTCTCAGGCCCCTTGTCCCCTGGGCTGCCCCAGCTGGTCCACAATGCCTCCAAGGACAATTGCATGGGTTCCTGAGGAAGACAGAGGGAGCACCGGGTTCCAATTCCACCTCAACCCTGAAGTGCTCTGCTGCCTCGGGCAAGTCACATCCTCTCTCTGGACTCAGTGTCCCCATAGGTAATACGGGGACAAGGAATTGGTGATCTCTGAGGATTCCTCAGGCCTAAGAAGGGCAGGGTTTGAGGAGGGTGTCCACCCCACCCACGATCATCAAGTCCAGCTAGGCCTCACCAGCCTGGGAGCCACAGCAGAGAGGGCTGGACCCAGGAGCCTTCCGCAAACAGGCGATTCAGAAACGGACGGCATGGGCCAGGGCGGCAGGCAGGCCGGGAACCAGAGGCCCATCACTCCTCTTTGGAAAGGCTCTTTGGCCAGCTCTGCAGACAGACCTGGGGTGGCGTGGAAGTGGCAGCCAGTGCGCGGGATGGGCTGAGGCTAAGAAAAGGGCACCCTCAGCCCCAGCCTTTCTTCCCAGGGCCTCCCGCTGAAACATCCAGAGCTCCAGGAGAGAACGCAGGGAGGGGGCGTGTTGGTGGGCGGAGCCAGGACGGCAGCCTTAGGCCCCGCCCCCAGGTTGGCCCCCAAGCCCCGCCCCACCACGGAAGAGGGCGGGGCCTCGTCACTGGCAATTCCACCGAACGCGGGCAGGCAGAGGCAGGCAAGACCCCGCATCAGGGGCCACCCCGCATCAGGGGCCACCCCGCCCAGGATCCAAGCCGAGAAGGCAGTCTGGCCCGGTAGCCCCGCCCTATAGGTTCTCTCCGGGCTGGTACTGGGGCTCAGTGGACGTGAAATAGTCCTCCAGGAAGGCCTGCAGGTACTCGAAGGTGGGCCGTTCCTCCGGGTCCTTCCGCCAGCACTGGCACATCAGGTCATGCAAGGACTCGGGGCACTCAGGCGGGCAGGGCATCCGGTAGCCCCGCTCCACCTGGTCCAGCACCTCCCGGTTCACCATCCCTGCGGGCAGAGGGAGGCGTGAGGCGCCAGTGGAGGCAAGTGGAGCAGAGGGACGTTGATGGGGACAACCAAGAGGGAGGGGTTCCTGCTTAGGGGCAGGGTGGCTGTGACCATAGGTAAGGCCCTCCCCAAGCCTGGGAGCCCTGAACAATGACAGAACCTAGGATCAGAGGGTCACCTCTTTAAAAGTCACCCACATTCTGATTAAAACCTGCTTTCCTATCCTTATACCCTTCATTTCTAGCTCAGCCCCACATCCACCTTCACTTTCCCCCGCCACAACAGCCCCACTGAGCGAGCAGTGGCAACAGGACTCTGCTATCTCTGAGCCATTCTCAGGCCCCTTGTCCCCTGGGCTGCCCCAGCTGGTCCACAATGCCTCCAAGGACAATTGCATGGGTTCCTGAGGAAGACAGAGGGAGCACCGGGTTCCAATTCCACCTCAACCCTGAAGTGCTCTGCTGCCTCGGGCAAGTCACATCCTCTCTCTGGACTCAGTGTCCCCATAGGTAATACGGGGACAAGGAATTGGTGATCTCTGAGGATTCCTCAGGCCTAAGAAGGGCAGGGTTTGAGGAGGGTGTCCACCCCCACCCACGATCATCAAGTCCAGCTAGGCCTCACCAGCCTGGGAGCCACAGCAGAGAGGGCTGGACCCAGGAGCCTTCCGCAAACAGGCGATTCAGAAACGGACGGCATGGGCCAGGGCGGCAGGCAGGCCGGGAACCAGAGGCCCATCACTCCTCTTTGGAAAGGCTCTTTGGCCAGCTCTGCAGACAGACCTGGGGTGGCGTGGAAGTGGCAGCCAGTGCGCGGGATGGGCTGAGGCTAAGAAAAGGGCACCCTCAGCCCCAGCCTTTCTTCCCAGGGCCTCCCGCTGAAACATCCAGAGCTCCAGGAGAGAACGCAGGGAGGGGGCGTGTTGGTGGGCGGAGCCAGGACGGCAGCCTTAGGCCCCGCCCCCAGGTTGGCCCCCAAGCCCCGCCCCACCACGGAAGAGGGCGGGGCCTCGTCACTGGCAATTCCACCGAACGCGGGCAGGCAGAGGCAGGCAAGACCCCGCATCAGGGGCCACCCCGCATCAGGGGCCACCCCGCCCAGGATCCAAGCCGAGAAGGCAGTCTGGCCCGGTAGCCCCGCCCTATAGGTTCTCTCCGGGCTGGTACTGGGGCTCAGTGGACGTGAAATAGTCCTCCAGGAAGGCCTGCAGGTACTCGAAGGTGGGCCGTTCCTCCGGGTCCTTCCGCCAGCACTGGCACATCAGGTCATGCAAGGACTCGGGGCACTCAGGCGGGCAGGGCATCCGGTAGCCCCGCTCCACCTGGTCCAGCACCTCCCGGTTCACCATCCCTGCGGGCAGAGGGAGGCGTGAGGCGCCAGTGGAGGCAAGTGGAGCAGAGGGACGTTGATGGGGACAACCAAGAGGGAGGGGTTCCTGCTTAGGGGCAGGGTGGCTGTGACCATAGGTAAGGCCCTCCCCAAGCCTGGGAGCCCTGAACAATGACAGAACCTAGGATCAGAGGGTCACCTCTTTGTTATGCAGATGGGGAAACTGAAGCCCAGGAGGGGCTTTTGCGTGCCCAAGATCTCCTGAGCAGGGTGGTCACTAGGGCAGGGGCAGAAGGACTAAAGATGGGCGGCGGGGAGTTCTCTTACCAGGGTAGGGCACCCGTCCCTTTGTCGTGAGCTCCGTCAGCAGGATCCCAAAGGACCACACATCTGATTTGATGGTGAACCGGCCATAGAGGGCAGCTTCTGGAGCCGTCCACTTGATGGGAAATTTGGCACCTGTAGGAACAAGAATGGTCGGGTGAGCTCAGGAGAACATCATTACCTCTGTCGGGCACCATTCTGGTCCCCACTTGACAGAGGGAAAAACAGGCTCAGAGAAGGGGCGTGACTCCCAACGGCCACATAGCATCTGCCGGGACCCTGCCCACCTTGCCGGGCTGTGTATTCATTGTCTTCAATGAGTCGGCCAGCCCGAAGTCAGCCACTTTGCACACAAGGCTCTCTCCAACCAGGATGTTGGCAGCCCGGAGGTCTCGGTGGACATAGTTCATCCGTTCCACATAAGCCATACCCGAGGCGATCTGCAGGCAGAATCGGGGAGCCTGATTCAGAGGCCACCCTGTGCCCTTCCCAGATCACAGAGCACATGCCCAGGGATGGGGTCATCCCCAGGAGTGGACAGCCAACCAAATGCCCTGCCCTGCCCAGTTTTTCAGGCAATGAAACCAGTTTACAGTAAACTCTGTTGACACAAAAAGCGGAACCCGGGCCTGGCCTAAGGAGGGAGCATAGGGCAAAGGGGAGGCACAAGATGAGATGCAACCAGGGAGGTGGGGAGACCATGACAGAGGCCCCAGATGCTCCCAGGGACACAGAGGAGTACCAGAGCCTGCCAGTTGTCCCAGGTCCCCTTTCTGAGCCTCAGTTTTCTCATTTGTCAAATGGAATAATAGCCATCCTACCTCCTCTGACTGTGATAAGCATTAAAAAGTGGCTGTTGAGCACTGCCTACAACAAGCAAGTACTAATACACGTTTGTTGAGTGTATTGACACTTGACAGAGAAGAAAACTGAGGTCTGAGGTCCCATAGCAAGGCAGTGACTCCTGATGCCCAGGTAAGGGCTCTTTATTCTGCCCAGAACCACCACTCACAGCATCTGTAAGTGGTCCCAGTAATACACAGGATGAGATCAGTGAGGGTGGGGGCAATCAAGGCAAGTTTCTTGGAGGGGCACTCAAGAGGCCAGATGTGGCAGAGCCAGGTGGGTGGGGGAGCTTAAGGGCAGATGTAGGAGGTGGCAGGGCTGACTCACCTGTGCTGCCATGTCCACCAGCTGAGGCAGCCGCAGGTACTTGCCTGTCTCCCCCTTGAGAAAGTCCAGCAAACTCCCTGGGCAGAGAGAAAGCAGCTCTAGCTCCTGCTCTGTCCTCCCTGAGCCAGGAAGCAGTGATTCCCCGATCTTGTCCACTGGGGCAGGCCAGTCTTCTTTAACCATACAGCAGATTTTATGTAAACCCATCTCTGAATAAAGTCTGTTTGTCACTCAAAAGGCAAGCAGGATGGGAAACAACCAAACGTTCACTCTAGGAGAACAGAACTGTGGTACAGCCATACTATCATGGCACAGCTATACTATAGTGGAATACTACTAAGCAATAAAAAAGGAAGAAACTACTGATACACACAACAAGAAAGAAAACCCTTGGATGTAAAAGATTTCATATATGAAGTTCTAGAAGAAAGAAATCTATGAAGACAGAAAGCACATCAGTGGCTGTATGGGTTTGGGACTGTAGCATGTTATCTGCAAAGGAATACAAAAGTGTTTTCTGGGGTGATGGAGATGTTTATCTCGACTATGCTAAGAGATACACAGCATATCCACTCATTAAAGCTCACTGAACTGTACATTTTAAATGGGTGTTTTTTTCCCAAAGTTTTTTTTAATGTGGACTATTTTTAAAATCTTTATTGAATTTATTACAATATTGCTTCTGTTTTGTGTTTTGGCTTTTTGGCCATGAGGCATGTGGGATTTTAGCTTCCCAACAAGGGATCGAACCCACATCCTCTGCATTGGAAGGCAAAGTCTTAACCACTGAACCACCAGGGAAGTCCCCTAAAATGGGTGTATTTTATCATACATAAGTTATACCTCCAAAAGTGAAATTTTGAAAAATAATTATTTTCAAAACTAAGTAAAAGTCAAGCCAGGAACTTGACCCAGTTGTGGCTCAGCTTGGAGGATTCAGGGAATTTTCCTTCCAGCCCTAGAAATGGCAAACAGCTTTACAAAAGCAGCAGACAGGGGGACACTGGTGCATTGTGGGACATCACTAAAAACAAAATGAACCGAGAAAGGCAACCTGTGGTTTAACGTTCCATGGACATGGGAAGCTGATTCTTTTCATGCATTTCACCTTTAAAGGCATGCGCTCTAACTCACTGGGGGAAGGGGACAGTTACAGACTTTGGGAAGAACATGTACACACTGCTATATTTTAGATGATAACCAACAAAGACCTGTTGGATAGAACAGGGTACTCTGCTCAATGTTATGTGCCAGCCTGGAACCAGGTGGCTGGGAGAGCTCAAGGGAGGGAGGCCTGAGGCAGAAGGGATACGTGCATATGTATGGCTGAATCTCTTTGCCTTTCACCTGAAACTGTCACAACATTGCTCATCGGCCATACTCCAACACAAAATGTTTTTGGTGTTAAAAATAAATAAATAAAACTTTTTTAAAAAATAAAGGCACACACTCATTCTAGATGTGGTGGGAAGTGAAGCGCGTCCCACCTGCCCTGTTGCAAGGACCCCCACCAGGGCCCTCCCGGCTTCCCTCACCCTTGCTCATGTACTCCGTGACAATGTAGATGGGCTCTTCGGACACCACGGCGTACAGCTGCACGAGTTTCTCATGCCTCAGTTTCTTCATGACCTGGGCCTCCTGCAGGAAGGCCTCCGGAGACATCGTACCAGGCTTCAGGGTTTTGATGGCCACCCTGGTGGTGCCATTCCAGGTACCTGTATGGACAGGCGTGCAGGTTGCCTCAGGGGAGGACCCCCATTCCCATCTCACAGGGATGCAGGATCTGCCTCTCTGGGTACCAATGTCAGCTCTGACCTCCCAGGCCAGGTGACAAGCCCAGCCAAGGCCCAGCCTCTTTCTGAGCCTCAGTGTCACCATCTGCAAAATGGGCAGGATGCTCCTCACAGGGCACGCTCAAGAAACAGAAGCTGTTCTTAGGACGCTTACGATTACAAATGTCCCCAAAAGCAGCACATTCGTCAATTCAATTGCCCTCCTCGGGGGGGTCATGTTCCTTCTGGGTAACACACCAAAAGGTGGCCTAGGTGTTCACAGATGGTGCGTGTGCACTGGTGGGGGCTGGGGGTGAGCCAGAGCTGGCCTCAGAACAAGGCCACCAGAACAAGAAGCTGTCTCAAGCCACACTCACCAGAAAGTAATTAAAGCCTCACACTGAGTACAAAGACTCAGAGGTCAGACTGGCAGGAGTTTGGCTCCACCTCTACCCACTGTGAGCAGTGAGACCACAGGTGAGTCAGTGCCCCTCTAAACCTCGATTTTCTCATCTGGAAAATGGAGATGCTATAATATCCACCTATGGGGCTGCTAGGGCTGCTGAGCCCACTGTGAGCACACAGTTAACAGCTGCAGCTGTCATTTTATTATTATCTGGCTTTTCAAACTGTGATGCCTCAGGGAAAGCTATGTTTTAAACCAGTGTGTTTAATCCCAGTTTGGTCCCAGCCAGGTCTGAGGCTCCTTTGATGAGTGGCCTTGGCCCATGCCTCACCATCTCTGGGCCTCCATCTGCAGGTTGGTGCTCAGGTCCATGTCTGTGGTCCTCCAGCACAGGCCCTCTGGAGATATGTACCAGGCTCTTCTGTTCGTAAGCCTGCCTGGATCATCCAGGGAGGAGCGAGAGCCTCCACCACTGATTTCACCGCACAGGCAACCCAGGAATGAGTTTTGCAGCCACCAGCATGGCTGATGCTGTCTCCGTTTTGCTCAGATTCTCTCTCTCTTTTAAATATTTATTTATGCATTTGGCTGCGCTAAATCTTAGTTGTGGCACATGGGATCTTTGTTGAAGCATGTGAACTCTTAGTTGTGGCTTGTGGGATCTAGTTCCCTGACTAAGGATTGAACCTGGGCCCCTGCATTGGGAGCATGGAATCGCAGCCACTGGACTGCCAGGGAAGTCCCATCAGGTCCTCTCTCTGTGCCTGTGCTTTGCATCTCCATCCCCTCTCCCCAGCTCAAACCCAGCAGCTCCTCTTTCCTGACCTGGCCTGACCTCCAGCCTGTAGGCCTCTGTCCCTGCAATGAGCCTCCCAGGAAGCCCCTCTGCTCTCCTCCATCATCTCTTCCTCTGAAGGGAAGGAAGTGGAGGCAGTGATACACCGGAGCTCAGATGGAACCACCTTGAAAACCGCACACGGTCATCTCCCCACTGGAGACGCAGGCTCACAACGACCAGGCCTCCCTCACCACGACCTCTGTGACCCGTGTCCACAGAGACCGTCAGCAGAAGTGGGCCTGGGTTTTGTCAGGGCTGCACGGCGTTTGTTTTCAAAGATGGTTTGGCCCTTTCTCCAGAGTGAAACAGGAGATCGTTAACAGGCCAGGAGCACTCTAGACTCTGCACCTCCCAGAGCTCCATCTAGGAGCTGAGGTTTCTCTTCCCACAGATGAAGTTAATGTGGGGACACATGTGGGGCCAGCATTCTCTCAACCCCCCAGGGGGTCTTATTACCCCCAGCCCCATTTTACAGGTGGGAAGATCAAGGCTCAGAGGGAAGCTACCCGGCCCAGACCACAGAGCATGTCACTGGGGAATCACGATGCCCAGCCCCAAGCAGTTCTTGGAAAACAGGTACCACAGCAGCTGGAGGCATGGCTTGCTGGGACCCTAGCTTGCTGCTGCCCACCACTGGAGGAGTTCCACGTTGAGAGTAGAACTCTCATCACAGAGGTGATGAGATTGTGGAAGCAAGTTTGGGGGACTCGTGGGGCCTGGAGCAGCCATATGGGACAGACATCTGCCTGATTCTCAGTGGGGACAAAGCAGGGGCGGGAGCGCCAGGGGCATGGCCTTACCCATCCACACCTCTCCAAAGCAGCCCTGGCCCAGCTTGACCTCCAGCCGCAGCGACTCCCGGGGGATCTCCCAGGCGTCCTTGGCCAGGCCTTGAGTCTGTGGCTTGGACGTGGGGCACACAGTGGTGAGGCGGTGGCAGAGGCCGTCAGCGTGTTCTGAAGACAGAGACAGGGCAGTAGAGTTCAGGCCTGGCATCCGCACAGGGTCGCCGTGTCCCACGGGGGGTGTGTGTGTGTGTGTGTGTGTGTAGACCTACACACTGCATGCACACAGGCTTTGGGGCCACACAGGACACCCTCGAGGCCAGGCGTCCATACCTGTGTACATGCACTGCCCCCAACACGGGCCCACAATGCCTCATGCATCTGCTCCCCGAGTCATTCATTCATCTGACTTTAGGGGGGTGCCAGGGAGCCAGTGGAAGCCTGCCCTCATGGAGCTCCCGTCCAGGGGGGCACCCAACTTTCCCATATCACCTCCCAGGACCACAAGTGTGACAGAGGAGAGCTGTACATGCAATAGCAGGTGGGCTGGGTGGAATCCTGGGAGGCTTCCTGGAAGAGGTGGCACCTGGGCTTATATCTGCAGGAGGGTGAGGGGTCAACTAGGGAACAGCCCTCTGGGCAGAGGGCATACTGCCTCATGCATGTGCAAAGGCCCTGAGGGAGGAACAAGCCAGTGGGATGGGGGAGCCGAAAGGAGGCCGAGGCAGGTGGGGAGGGCTGCCAAGGAGAGAGTAGGGGAAGGAGGGCCCCAGGTAAGGCATGGAGGCCAGTTGGGTTTAGACCACCCAAAACCTGAGGCCACATGGGGGTCTTTCTCCTAAAATTCCAAGGTAACCTTTGATCTGGGGGAACCGGGTTCAGAATAAATACAGCGGTGGCCAAAGGGATGGAGGTGGACAGTGGCCAATCCTTGAGGGGGTCAGGAGGCTCAGCTGACAGAGGAGAAGGAGCCGGTGCTCTCAGGAAGGGCCACACGTGAAAGGCTGTGGCCGCATGCCAGACACCCAGGTATCCACAGGACTGTCCACATGGGAGCCACAGGCCATGACACCACTGGAGTCCACCAGGCAGCCCTGGACAGCCAGACGGACTGGCCACAGCCTTGCACACACGGCCTAACCCGCGCCCACAGCCTGCGCCTGTGAGCTCCCCGCCTGCCACTCGCTCTCCCCTTCTCCGCTGTGATCGATCTGGCCGCCCCCTCCTTGTCTCCCAGTAACCGGTTCTAACCGGTCCTAAGGCTGCAGGGACAAATGTCTCCAGTCTATGCCCCCCTCCTTCCCGGCTCACTTCTCCAGGCAGCCCCCTCCACATCAGGCAGCTTCGGAGGAGGCGAAATAGGATGGAGAGGTGGGAGTGGGTGGGGAGGGGAGAGGGAAACCAGGGAGGAGGGCATGGGAGGAGGGGAGTGGGAGGAGGGAGAAAAGGGGAAAGGAAGAAGGGGGAGGGGAACAGGAGCTT
>SJXQ01010321.1:124787-152106 GCA_006408695.1 Aepyceros melampus | reverse complement strand
CCAAAGCCCACCTCCCATGACAGGGGCTGCACCCCACTCCCCACTGCACTCCGGGCGGGGAAAGGAGAGGAGGAGAAAGGAGGGGAAGGCCTCCACCCCCTGGCTGAAGCCCCACCCGCCTCATCAGTTCATCACTCACAGGGGCCCCAGAGTCTGGCAGGGCCCCCAGCTCCCCCATTCATCAGCTTGGCCCTAGGATGCCCCATGCCAAGGCTGGAGTCCCTGGAGGGGGCAGGGATGCCACCCTAGGGTGCCCTGCCTTCCATACCCTATGCCCCATCCTCTCCATGCCCTATCCTGACCCCTCTCACGCTGGGTCCCTAATATGGGTCCCCCAACCCTGCCAGTGCAGGGCCCTCCCTCTACAGCTGAAGACTCACTTTCTGGGCTGCCCCAGGCGCTCCAGCACCTCTGGGGGCACAGCCTTCAAGTACAAGGGCCCTGCTGTTTGTAGCCCCGGGCCCCGGGCCCAGTCCTGCGCTGACCACACGCCCCTCTGCGGGTGCTGGGATCTGGAGCACCGTGCTCTGTGGATCAGTTACTAAACCCAGATCCCTGTCCCTGGAGCCCTCCCAAAGCCACACCCACCTCATCGCAGTGCCCGCCTCATCACCCCCAGAGGCCCCAGGATGGGTTCCCTGGACCTCGGCTGCCCCGCCCACTGCCCATCAAGCTGGCTCTGGGATGCTTAGAAGTGGCTCCAGCCCAAGACTGGATCGGGGTCCCCAGGGGACACTCACGTGTTGTGACAATCTGAAGCCGCTCCCCTTTCTTGAAAGACAGGTCAGTCTCTGTCCGCGACTCATAGTCATAGAGGGCCACGAAGGTGGTCACTCCGCCTGCTCAGAAGACGGGCGTGTCAGAATGGCCAAGGCCCTGGCTGGCGGAGGAGAGCCCTGCACCCTGGGGGTGGGGGTGGGTCCCCCACTGCCAGCCCGGGGGCCCGCTTTCATTTACAGACAGTGGGCTTCTGTGCATGTCCCCTGTGTCTACGTGTCTGGCACACCTGTGAGGGCAGAGGGGGCACGTGGGTCTCTCCCATGAGTCTGAGCGGGTTCAGGTGGTGAGCCCAGCGGGCTCCAGGTGATGCTGGGTGCTAGCTTCTGTTTGGTATCTGTCTTCCCCCTCAGAACCCAAAGTCCCCAGTAACAGGCATCTTTGTTTTATTCCTAGAGTCTGGCGCATCGCAGGTGTTCAAGAAACAACCATGGGGTGAATGCAGCAGAGAATGAAGGGAAACTGCCCCTGGGGAGGCGGTTCTGTGCCTCTCTGTGTGACTCTGGTGCTTCGGGCCATCAGGGACGACCCTGGCTGCGGGTGACTGTCCCTCCCGAAGCCCTCTGTGTGCCCATATTAAGTTACAACCTCCACCCACACATCCCCCAGCGCCCCTCCCTGTCCTCCGTGTTCTTTCAGGGCAGTTACCACCCACAAACACACAGCACAAACTCACTCTTCGCCTCTCTTCCCCAGGAGGGTTTTGTCTGTTTTACACACTGCTTGTGTTCCTGACACCAGAAGAGACCGGGCACACAGGAGGGGCGCCACAACTGTCTCTTGAACAAATGAGTGGCTGTGTTTGTGGGTCCGTCTGTCTCGCTTGGGTGCGTGTCTGTGTGTTCTCACTGCACGTTTGTGCATCTGCGAGTCCGTGGGTTCTAGCTGAGCATGTGTGCACTTCTGCAGGGCTCTGACTGCACGTTTCTGTGTCTCCATCTGGGAGTCGGAGGCGTTTCTGCGTATGTGCTTTTGTATTTGTGTGCATCTGCTTGGGTGTGTGTCTGTGCCTGGAGGGTGCCCATTCCTGTGTCCCTGAGTGTGTCTCTGTGTCCGTGGTGTGTCTGTGTTTACCATGGCATCTTCAGCCTAACGTGTGCACGTGTCCTATTTGGGTGTCTCTGAGTGAGTTGCCGACTGTGTGTGTCTGTCTGTCTGAAGGTGTCCCGGTAGAAATGCCCGTGTTTGTGTGAGGGTCTTACCTCTCCAGAACCCCATCCATCTATCTACCTCTCTTACTAAGCATCACTCTCCCGGGGCTGCTATACCCCCTCAAAACCAGCAGAGGGCGCAGGGGCGCATCTCGTAGGTCCGGGCCTCTGAAGACCCAGCGCGCTCTCTCCTTCTAAAACCTGCCCCGCCCCCTTGGCCACTCACCGCCTCCAGTCCTGATCCACCTCCAGGCTAACCAGTGCGAAAAGCAAAGCCTCAGACCTGGTCCCCGGGCCTCCCCAAGAAGCCCCCGGCTCTCTGGGCCTGTTTCCACCTGCAGCCCTTTTATCTCCAGGGCCCTTCATACTGTGCGTCAGAATTCAGCCCTAAAGGCAACGGCGTGTGCGCCACTCTTTCCAGTTTATAAAGCCTCCAAAAAACTCCCAATAGCCCCTAAGACCAAGTAACCCCTAGACCCCTCCCCGTCATTAAGAGAAAGAAACAGCAGCCCAGAAAGCGGGCATCGCTGCCCCCCAGGGCACACAGCCCAAGGGGCCAGGGCCACCCGGCACTCCCTCCCAGGCACACTGACCAGCCAGGGGCCCCGCCCTCTGCGGGGAGGTGACTGTGTCGGAGGAGTTGAAGCCTCCGAACAGCTTGGGCTCAGCGGCTGCAGGGGCGAAGGCCGTGCTGGGGCCGCGGTGGCCATCAGAGGAGGCTGGCTTGCTGGGGGTCTGTGAGGAGGGGAAGGCACCCCCACCACCGCCTCCACCGCCGCCACCTCCGTGGGTGCTCTCGGCAGGCTCCAGGCTGCGGCGCCGCTGGCTGGCATCCTTGGGCTTGCTCTTGTTGCTGCCCATGGCCTGGAGGGTAGAAAGGACCCTGAGGTGAAGGGCTCTGGGAGCAGTCAGGGCTACCTGGGCCCCTTAGCCCGCACTTCCACCCATTCTACAGATAGCAAAGCTGAGGCCCAAAGCGATATCTTTGGGTAAGTTACCTTTCAGAACATTAGTTACTCCATCTACAAAATGGGAATAGTGATGGGACGCATAAAAGGCTTCCTTGGTATAGGGTCAAGCACAGAAGAAATGCCTCATAATCAGCAGCCCTAACTGCACCCCCCTTCCCCTGAGACACTGTGTCCATCCCTCCTGGACAGGGACAGTATCTGAGGCATGTGTGTGTTCCAGGCACCCAGGAGAGGACTGAGGGTTTGTTGAGTGAATACATGGTTGGCTGAAATTGTCCTACACCAAGGAAAGAGGTGCTAAAAGTTGCAACCAGGGCAGGGATATAGCAGACAGCTGGAAGGAGAGACGGCTCATTCCAGTCCCAGGACCTTTGCACATGCTATTCCTTCCACCTGAATGCTTTTCTGGAAGGAGAGACGGCTCATTCCAGTCCCAGGACCTTTGCACATGCTATTCCTTCCACCTGAATGCTTTTCCTTGACTATTTCAGCAGAGTAACTCATGTGTCGTTCAGTTCTCAGCCCAAAGGCAGCATGTGGGGAGTGGGAGGGAAACGTTTAGGGGTGACGGATTATCTTGACTATGTGGATGGTTTCACGAGTGCACCCATGTGTCAAAATCTATCAAGCTGCACACCTGAAACATGTGCCGTTTACTGTATGTCAATTATACTTCAACTATGCTCTTAAGGAAAAAAAAAATTCACCTCCTTTGGATGTGCTCCCAAACTACTTTCACTGGTTTAAGTTCCCTTCCTTTTGCGCCTCTTCTTGATAACATGAGGCTTCCCTGGTGGCTCAGACAGTAAAGAATTGCCTAAAATGCAGGAGACCCAGGTTATGTCCTTGGGTTGGGAAGATCCCCTGGAGAAGGGAATGGCTACCCACTCTAGTATTCTTGCCCAGAGAATTCCTGGACAGAGGAGCCTGCCGGGCTACAGTCCGTGGGGTCACATGACCCAGTGTGTGTGTGTGTGTGTGTGTGTGTGTGTGTGTGTGTGATTAAATGATTACTTCTGTGGGCTTTTGTCCATCTAGACACACTGCTGCACCCTAGTACCTAGAAGTGGCACATAGTAGGTGCTCAATGAACAGCTGAATGAATGAGTGAATGTGTGACTATTGAAGAGTTAGGAGATGTCTAAGCCAGGAATCTGGGTGAGCTAGAGATCAGGAAACACAAAGAAACTCAAGCTGCAAACTCCCCAGTGATGACCATCACTCCACCACCCCCTTTTGCTCCCTATGTCCCCATCCACAGGTGCCGACTCCCACCAAGCCTGGCCAGGGTCTCCCCACCCACTATGGCCACCCGTCGCAGCTCCCTTATCTGGGCAGCCCCGACGGATCATCACCTCACCTGGTGGAAGGCAGGGGCTATCCCAGAGGACCTGGGAAGCAGCCTGAGGTCACAGCACAAACACCAGGTGTGGAGTCAGGGGTCGTAGACTAGAGGCCCTGCTCCGCCTCTGCCTGCTGTGTGACCCTAGGCAAGTCACTTCCACTCTCTGGGCCTCAGTGTCCTCATCTGCAAAGTAGGGATAAAGCAGACTTCTCAGGACTGTTGAGGGGATACGATTAGAAAGAGAAATCAAGAACTTCTCTGGTGGTCAGTGACTAAGACTCTGTGCTCCCAATGCAGGGGGCCTGGGTTCGATCCCTGGTCAGGGATCTGACCCCAGGTTCAGAGCCTACGTGCCACAACTAAGAACCAGCACAGCCAAATAAATAAAGATTTTAGAAAGAGAAATTGCCAAGGCTCTGACACTTGGGTCATGATTTATCTGGCTCTGACTCCAGCGGGCCCAGTGCTAAGTGCTCCCCAGACCTGAAAGATCCTTCATTCCTCTCAAAGCAAGAAAGAGAGTGAGGCCGGGTATAGCATGGTGGGCTCTGAAGCCAGACTCCCCACTCTCAGATCCCAGCTCTGCCCTTACTGGCTGTGTGACCTCAGGCAAATGACTGAACTTCTTTGTGTGCCCCATTTCTTCATCAGGAAATGACTGTGACAACTGAAAGCAAAGCAGAGTGCTGGGAACACAGTAGACCACCCTGCCACACCAGCTATTACTGACACTGTGATTCTGGACACACTGGCCACGTGAGCTCCAATTACTCCCTTGGGGAAGCTGCAGGTCCTGGAATCAGTCCAGAATTCCTCTGGGAACCCATGAATGGGGAAAATCCCCATGACTGGCTGGGGCCTTGGGCAAGACTGTTTGCCCTAAGCACTAAGCCCAGCTATGCGATGCCACTCCCTAGGTGAACCTTAGCCAGTGCCTCTAACCCTCTGGGACTCAGGCTGTCTATCTACACAATAGGGGTGTGCCCTGCATGCTCCCTGGGGGCCAACCAGCTCAGAGAATGTGGGGCTGGGAAGGCCCTGGGGAGACCTGCTCAAAAGATCACCAGGGGAGCAACATGCCAATGGGCCCGGGAAAGCTGATTTCTATGGCAACTCAATCCCTTGAGGTCATGATGCCCAGCAGCGCTCACATGGTTGCCATCCTGTGGGACCTACTGACCCAGTTGCCCACAGTCCCAGGCTTGATGGAAGCTGAGCCCCAACCACCATACCTCCCACTCACCTGCTCCCCGGAACCGCATTCACAGCACCCACTGTGCAGCAAGCCCTCTGCCCGTCACCGCAGGAGGACACAGAGACAGACTGGCCAGGCCCTGTCTCAGGGGGCGCATGGTCTAACAGTGGACTTGTTTGCAGGACTTTGAGAGGAAATAAAAATATAAAAGTACTTTTTAAATTTTAATGAAGAACTTTGTAAAAGCCCAAATTTTCTTTAGAAGGAACTAAATGATAAAGAATGAGCCTGCTGTCACTAGAAGTAATCAAGGACAAGAAAAAGGGTCCTTTGACTGACATGCCATGGAGGGCGAGGGACAGCCAGGGCTGCACCTCAGAGGCCCTTCCAGCACCAAGAGGATGCATGTGCCCTCTTGGAAGGAGCAAGGAAAAAAGCTTCTGGCCTCTAAGTTCTTACACTGACCAAGAGGACCTCTCCCCATTGAGGCATTCAGAAAAAGCATAAGAGGGCCTTCAAGACTAAGGTGGCCTGGGGCCTCTAACTGCACTGTCTGTTGGTTGGTGGGGTTTGGGTTTTTGTTATGCAATGATTATACAAGTGCCATGTGTTTGGAGAGAGGTGGGCGGGTTGAGGTCAAGAGCAAGAACACTGGAGAAGACCAACTGTGTGAACTCCAGCCCTACAAGCCCAGTGTGGGACCCTGTGCCTCAGTTTCCGCCTCTGCCAACTGAGGATGACACCAGTAAGCACCATGTCCTCAGGCCACTGGGAGGATCCATGAGGAAGTACACAGAAGATGCCGGGGACACTGTGGCCCACTGGCAACACGCTGCCGGAGGGCCAGCCCCTGGGCATGGCGGTGGACTTCCTTCCAGTGTCACAGAAACAGAAGACTGAATCCAGGGACCCAGCTAGCGTGCTGACCCCAAGCTCCCTCCAGGCAGGACCAGGTCAGATCCATTTCCTTATCCCCACTAGGTATTCTGAAATATTTGTGCAAGAGACAAAAGACTAAATGCAAAGACTAAACACTTCGCATCCTGCTTTGTTCCAGTAATACCACATTGTTGAGACCATGTATCTGAGATATTCAAACTCTCCTGGAGCCTGGACCTTGTACTGAGCCCTGGTCTAAGCATTTTGCAAATATTGACCCATCAAATCCCCACGATAATCTGGGAGGTAGACATTAATAGTGTCCCTATATTATTGATGTGGAAGAAGAAGCACAGAAAGGTTGAGGCACCTGCCTGAGGTCACACAGCGAGGGCGAGAATGAAAAGAAGTAGGGACATGAAACCACATTGGGCAGGTAGGAATCAGGGGTTGCTCATGGGGTCCACCTCCTGCCTTCTGGACCTCTCCTTCACACAGCCAGATAGATGCCCATGGCAGATGGGGCATGACTGGATAAAGCAGCCTAGCCTCGTTCCTCTAAAAGACCAAGATTTCAAATTTTTAAAAAATGTATTTTATTTATTTATTTGTCTGCATCATGGCTCTCAGTTGTGGCACGCGGGATCTAGTTCCCTGACTAGGGATCGAACCCGTCCCCTGCATTGGGAGCGTGAAGTCTTAGCCACTGGCCCACTGGGGAAGACCCAAAATTTCAAGCTCTGACACAGCAGAGTGTGCTAGAAGGACAGCACATTTAGGGAGGGGTCCAGTCCCTGCTAGGCTGTGTCACCTTGGGACCGACCCTCCTTCTGGACAACGGTCTCCTTTCTTGAAACAGGACTCTGTCTCAGGGCCCAAACGCTAAGTCACCATGAGCTGCCCATTTCAGAAGGGCTAGCTCCACACATCTCTTCTGCCACTTGCTCACCCCAGGCAGAGACAGATCCCTGGGGTTCAAGAGGAAGTGGGGAGAGCTCCATAATGGGGATGTGTGAAGCTCCCAGAGGAAGGCGGTCCCTTTCCCCTGGGGACCTGCTCCTGACCACAGGCTCAAGATAGAGGATCTGCGCTATCAATACCATGACAGGCCCCAGGACGCCCTACAGCAGTGGTCCCCAACCTTTTGGGCACCAGGGAACGTTTCGTGGAAGACAACTTTTCCATGGACCACAGTGGGGAGTCGAAGATGGTTTGAGGATGATTCAAGCCCATTACACTTACTGTGCACTTTATTTCTAATATTATTACGCTATCTGCATCTCAGATCATCAGGTATTAGATCTGGGAGGTTGGGGACCCCTGCCCTACAGCGCTTCCCCATCAGTGTCCCCAGGGCTTCACGCTCAGTGGGCCCCAAACTGACGTAGCATCCTCCTCTAAGATTCCCTCTCAGGGCTGGTTCACACATCCTTCCTTCCAATCCTCCTCATACACATCCCTCCCCTCATCCTGTCTCTACTCCCTCGAGGCCAGGCCCTTGTCATCCTGACCTGGGTCAGCAGCAGGGACCCCTCCTCCAAACGCCAGAGGCATCTCTGTAATCCACACAAACAAATGGGGCTTTGTACAACACTGTTCACGGAAAACCAGAAATGACCTAAGTGTTTATCAGATGGGGACTGGATAAACAAGGGACGGTCCATTCGCCGAGTGCACAGCTGTGCAGCTAAATAAACAGAATGAGTACTCTGTGTGGCCTGGGAAGATGTGCATGACACACGCTATTAAGTGAAAAGAGGAAGACGGCAGCGTAGAAGGTCCTCTGGGCCATCAGGGGCCTCCGTTTCCTCATCTGGAAAATGGGGACAATACTGCTACCTAGGTCAGAGGGTTGGTGGAAGGATTAAAGACAGTGCAGGCAAGGGCTTAGTGGGGTGCCTGGCGTGTAGTACACAGAAACTCCAATTACTTCTGTAAAGAAAATTCACATGTGAATGTGTATGTGCGGATACACACACATGTGCTATAGAGCTTTAGAGGAAGTTTTGGAAGAAGTCCAAGTTCTTCACAATATCTCATCCAGAGGGTGTGAAAAAGGGAAAGGAAAATCCCTTCTTTAAGTGTTCCATCACTTGGGCTCCCCTGGCGGCTCAGTCAGTAAAGAATCTGCCGGCAACGCGGGAGACCTGGGCACGATCCCTGGGTTGGGAAGATCTCCAGGAGAAGGGAATGGCAACCCACTCCAGTATTCTTGCCTGGAGCATCCCCAAGGGCGGAGAAGCCTGGCGGACTACAGTCCATGGGGCTGCAGAAGAGCTGCGCACAACTTAGCAACTAAACAACAAAAAGAATAAAAGTAAAACAGACCTTTTCAGACAATTAAATCCCAACATGGGCTTCACCGGTGGCTCAGATAGTAAAGAATCTGCCTGCAATGCAGGAGACCTGGGTTCGATCCCTGGACTGGGAAGATCCTGTGGAGAAGAGAATGGCAACCCACTCCAGTATTCTTGCCTGGCGCATCCCACGGGCAGAGAAGCCTGATGGGCTACAGTCCATGGGGTCGCAAAGAGTCAGACATGACATTTAGAAATTACTCTCTCATCATTTTTTTTCAATGAGTCTTAAAAAACCATATAAGCGCTCCCATCATCCTCTCTGGATGAGGCCTAAACCCTTCACCTGGGTCCTCACGGCCCCTTGCAGGGGGGCCGTGGCCCCGGCCCCCCAGCCCCCACAGGAGGGCACCACACTCTCTCACCTCCTGGCCTTTGGGTAAGCTGTGCCCCTCTGCCACGTACGCAGACACAACATCCAGAAGAGTCCGAAATAGACTGTAATTCTGTCAGGACATACCCACTCCTTCCTTCCTGACTGAAGAATGTCACCTCCACCTCCCCTAAGGGTGGAAGGAAGGCCAGGAGCCTAGGAATTGAGAGTGAGGACCCCAGTCAGACCTGGATTCAGATCCCAGTGGAGCCAGCTCCACAGCTGCTGTGAAGTCACATCAGTCGTGTCCGACCCTCAGCGACCCCATGGACTTCAGCCGACCAGGCTCCTCCGTCCATGGGATTTTCCAGGCAGGAGTACTGGAGTGGGGTGCCATTGCCTTCTCCGGTCAGCTCCACTACCTGCTAGCTAAATCTTCTTGGGCAAGTCACTTCACCTCTGTTTCCTCATCTTTAAAAGGGGGGTGGGACTTCCCTGGTGCTCCAGCGCTTAAGAATCCGTCTTCCAATGCAGGACACGTGGGTTCGATCCCTGGTCCAGGAACTAAAATCCCACATGTCATGGGACAACTAAGCCCATGTGCCACAATGACTGAGGCCACACGCCACAACTAGAGAAGCCCGTGCACTACAACAAAGGCAAACACAGCGAAAATAAAATAAATAGATGAATATCTTAAAAAAATAAAAAGGGGGTAGTAATACACTTAACATCTGAAATTAAGTGAGAGGGTCCATGTGCCAGGCAGAGAATAAGTGCTCAATAAGTCGCTCAGTTGTGTCCAACTCTCTGCAACCCCATGAACTGTAGCCCACCAAGGATCCGTCCATGGCATTCTCCAGGCCAGAGTACTGGAGTGGGTAGCCATTTCCTTCTCCAGGGGAATCTTCCCAAACCAGGGGTCAAACCCAGGTCTCTTACATTGTAGGCAGATTCTTACCATCTGAGCCACCAGGGCGGCATGGCGAGTCTGGATATAAATACTTTTTAAAAATAAAATAAAATGGAGGTAGTAATAAACTTAGTCTGGATATAAATACTTTTTAAAAATAAAATAAAATGGAGGTAGTAATAAACTTAATATCTGATAATTAAGTGAGAGAGTCCATGTGCCAGGCAGAGAATAAGTGCTCAATCAACAGCACTCACTGTTAACAGTTTGCTGTTATTACCATTACAAGTGACGAGAGGACCAGGACGAATAGCGAGATGAAACAAAAGTAGATGGCAGGACCCTGAACACCAAGCACGGAACTGAGAACTTTGCTTGCAGTCCATACTCAATTGTCCCCGAAGCAAAGTGAAGGGGGGAACTACAACTACACCTTCTTTACAGATGGGCTCAAAGTTTAGAGAAGCTGGAAATTTGCCTGAGGCCACACAGCAAGCGAGTGCAGCTGAGTTGGGATGCTCAGGTTCAGGGAAGTGCAGTCAGAAGGTACCTCTGGGGCCTCGCTGATGCTCTGACTATCCCAGGCGTGCCCACCACTCCATCATCTCCACCTCCTTAACACAGAGGCAGCTCAGGTCAGAGGTCAACCTCTGACATCACCATCCATATCTCTGGATCCTCCAGGGAAGAAGCAGTATTATGGAAGGCCTGGAGCCAGAAAGCCAGATTCAGAAGCCAATTTGCCACTTTCTGGTCGCACAGCCTCCAGGGGGTCTCAGTTTACGCCTCATCAAAAATGGGAATCTATAATTGCACCTACATGATTAAGCTTGAGAAGAAATCATGCGGTAATACTCATACAGCGCCTGGAACACGGGAAGTGCTTCCTAAATACTTGCTGTTCTTATCATTACTATGGAAGATTTCTTTTCATATCCTTGCTCTCTTTTCTAACCACTCTTATAATTAGGCAATGGCTTCCAAAATTCCTACTATGTGCCAAGCCCTGTGCATGACCCTGGATAGAGTATCTGGTAGAACTGATTGGAGCCAAGGCTTACCCTTCTAGGGAAAGAGTCCAGAAAAGACAAGCATGTCTACAAGTTAACTTTGCTCTATGATGCTTGCCAGTGCAATGAGCTAAGAAAAAGATACGGAAGGAATAAAGAGAATTGGAAAACAGAAGACGAGTTTCATCACTTGCAGATGTTATCAATGTATATCTGAGAAATCCAAGAGAATCTGCCATAAAACTATTAAAGAAAAAGTAAATTGAGTAAAACAGAAGGAAATTAAATGTAAATATCCCAAAGTCAATAATATAGCTATACATCAACAGCAATCAGGAGATTAAATGAAAGAAAGCTTAGCATTACAAAAATATCAATTCTTCCTAAGTAAATCTAAACACTGAATGTGATCTCAATGAAAATCCCAGCAGGATTTTTTTTATAATTAGGCAGGTCAGTTTTCAAGTTTATGAGTAAAGGTATAAGAATAGCCAGGAAATCATAAAAAGAACAGTAGTGAAGAGCAAATAGCTCAACCAGAGAGTACAACTTACTGAAAAGTTACATACGGAAAACTGTGATATGACTACAAAAAGAGACAAATTAATGGAGCAGAACAGAGGGGCCAAAAATTGTCCCCAGACACATAGGAATTTAATATATTACGAAGGTGGCATTTCATAACAGTGAGAAAAAGGTAGGCTATTTTTAAGATGGAGTTGGAACCAACGATCTCCCTTCAGGAAACAATATTGGAGCTCTATCTCACTCCACATGCCTGTAAGTTCCAGATCAATCATATTTAAACTACACAAAAATGGCATCCAGATTGACAAGGAAGTAAAACTATTCATACATGTCAGAATTTTGTATATAAAAATTCCTAAGTACACTAAAAAGATTAGGAGAACTAAATAAACAAGTTCAGCAAGTTGCAAAGTACAAAATTAATGTATAAAATTAAAATGTATACACTAGCACAATAAACAATCCAAAAATTAAATTAAGAAAATAAATTATAACATCAAAAGAAGGCTTAGAAATAAAATTAACAAAAGAAGTGCACAACTTATACTCTAAAAACACAAAAATTGTTGAAAGAAGTTAAAGAACTAAATAAACAGGATGAGAGCCCACATTTGTGGATCAGAAGACTATGCATTTTAAGATGGTAATAGTCCTCAAACTAGTCTATAGAGTCAACACAACCCTTAAAAAAAAAATCCTAGCTAGCTTCTTTGCAAAAACAGACAAACTGATCCTAAAATTCATGCGGACGGTCAAGGGACCCAGAAAAACCAAAACAATCTTGTAAAAGAAAAACAAAGTTGAGGGCCCACACATCTCAGTTTCAAAACTTGCTGCAAAGCGCTGGTAATTAAGACTGTCTGGTTCTGGTATGAGGACAGATTTAGAAATCAATGGGAGCGAATTAAGAGTCCAGAAATAAGCACTCACATTTATGGTCAATTGATTTTTGACAAGGCTGCCAATATAATTCAATGGAGAAAGAAGACTTTTTTCAGTTAAGACTGCGGGAACAACTGGATACACTCAGGCTGAACACCCTCCTCAAAACTCTACACAAAAATTAGCTCAAAATGGATCACAAGTCTAAATGCACAGGGTAAAACTTAAAAAAATCTTATAAGAAAATACAGGCATAAGTTTCAACACCTTGGATCATGATGGTTTCTTAGACAAGACACAAGCAACCAAAGAAAACCACAGATAAAACTGGACTTCATCAAAATTAAACATTTTTGTGTGTCAAAGGGCACCATCAACCATAGGTATACTATGGCTGTTCATGGTGATGTTTGGCAGAAACAAACACAATATTGTAAAGCAATTATCCTCCAATTAAAATAAACAAATTTAATTATTTAAAAAAAGGTGGGGGGCACATGCCAGAAAGATGGAAAGATGGGAATTCCCTGGCGGTCCAGTGGTTAGGACTCCATGTTCTCACTGTTGAGGGCCTGGGTTCCATCCCTGGTCAGGGATCCCACAAGCTGCATGGCATGACCAAAAAACTTTTTTAAAAGAGGAAAAAGAGAAACAGACTTACGGACACTGTCAGGGAAGGAGGGGACGGGAGAATTGAGAGAGTAGCATTGAAATAAATATATCACCATGTGTAAAACAGATAGCTAGTGGAAAGCTGCTGTATAGCACAGGAAGCTCAGCCTGGTGCTCTGTGACAACCTAGAGGGGTGGGATGGGGTGGGAGGTGGAAGGGAGATTTAAGAGGGAGGGGACATGTGTATATACATATGACTGATTCACGTTGATGGATGGTAGAAACCAACCAAAAAACCCTATAAAGCAATTACCCTCCAATTAAAAATAAATTAATTTTAAAAGAGAGAGAAAGTAAAAAGAATCCACCAAATGGGAGAAAATATTTGCAAATCATGTATCCGATAAGGGACTTGTGTCTAGAATATGTAAATAAGATTTACAACTCAACAAACAAAGAAGAGAAATGACCCAATTTTAAAACGGGCAAAGGATTCAAATAGACATTTCTCCAAAGAATATATACAAATGGTCGATAACTGCATGAAAAGATACGCAACATCATTAGTCACCAGGAAAATGCAAATCAAAACCACAATGAGATATAGCTTCACACCCACTACGGCTATAATTAAAGACAGAAAACAACAAGTGGTTGGAGAGGATGTAGAGAAATTGGAAACTGCATACATTGCTGGCGGGAATATGAAATGGTGTCGCTGTTTTGGAAAATAGTCTGGCAGCTCCTCAAAAGGTTACACAGAGTTGCTTTATAATCCAGAAGTCCCACTCCTAGGAATATACCCAAGAGAAAAGAAAACATATATCCATATAAAAACTTGAGTGTCCATAACAGCATTGTTCACAATAGCCAAAAGGTGGAAACAATCATATGTCCATCAATTGATGAATGGATAAATAAAATGTGGTATATCCATATAACAGAATATTATTTGGTGAGAAAAAGAAATGACATACTGATATATGCTACAACTTGGACGAATCTTCAGAACATGCCAAATGAAAGAAGTCAGACCCAAAAGACCACTTATTACATAATTTCATGAAAGATTCAGAATAAACAAATCTATAGAAACATAAGTAGATTAGTTATTGCCTAGGACTGGGGGAGACAGGTTTGAGGGAGAGTGGGAACTGACTAAATGGGTTACACAGTCTCTTTCTTGGGGGGAGGGATAATGAAATTGTTCTAAAATTGATTGCAATGATGGTTGTACAACTCTGTGCCTAACCATTCAATTGTACACTTCCGGCCAGGGATAAATTGGCAAATTGGGACTGACATACACACACTATTATATATAAAATAGACAACTAATAAGGACCTGCTGTATAGCACAGGGAACCTTATTCAATACTCTGTAATGACATATTTGAGGAAAGAAGTTAAAACAAAGAGTTGATATATGTACAACTGATTCACTTTGCTGTACAACAGAAACTAACACAACCTCACAAATCAATTCTACGCCAATAAAAATTTAAATAAATACACAAACTGTACACTTTAAATAAGTGAATTGTCTGGTATGTGAATTCTATACCAATAGAAAGAAGTGATGGAGAAGACAAAGGCACCCCACTCCAGTACTCTTGCCTGGAAAATCCATGGACGGAGGAGCCTGGTGGGCTGCAGTCCATGGGGTCACTAAGAGTCGGATACGACTGAGAGACTTCACTTTCACTTTTTACTTTCATGCATTGGAGAAGGAAACGGCAACCCACTCCAGTGTTCTTGCCTGGAGAATCCCAGGGATAGGGGAGCCTGGGAGGCTGCCATCTATGGGGTTGCACAGAGTCAGACACGACTGAAGCGACACAGCAGCAACAGCAGCAGCAGCAGCGAGAAGTGAACGTCACTCAGTCTGGTCCGACTCTTTGCGACCCCATGGACTATATAGTCCATGGAATTCTCCAGGCAAGAATACTGGAGTGGGTAGCCTTTTCCTTCTCCAGGGGATCTTCCCAACCCAGGGTCGAACCCAGGTCTCCCACATTGCAGGCGGATTCTTTACCAGCTGAGCCACAAGGGAAGTCCAATAGAGGTGTGACATTAAAAAAACAAAACACTACACCAGAGGCCATCTATTAAGATTCATCTTTAGATTGGCAGGTTCCCAAATTCTAGAGCAACCTGTGTTGGTGACAGGTAGGGGAAGCAGAGGGTGGGTGGGGTATGAAGGTCCATCAGCACCACTTCCATGAAGGGCCATCTGGCCACATCTACCAAAATTACAACTGCACACATTCTCAGACCCTGCGATTGGGACTACGTAGTGTTCCTCACACAGGGCCACCAAGTGTACAGTGGAAGGTATGCAATGATCTGTAATAAGCAAAGCAATCCTCACAAATTAAATAAAGCACTGTCTCCATCCACACAATGAACACTGTGTAACCAGGGAAAAGAAAGCGATCTCCAAGGCACACTGTCAAGAGCAGTCAGGTGTAGACTAGAGGATACACCATGGGTGATCATTTGTGGTTTGTTGTTGTTGTTGTTGTTGTTTTTTAACATACATGCTTCCATATACGCCCTGGAAGGACATACTGGAAACGCCTCCCCATGGCTGCCTCTGGTAAGGAGATCTGAGTGCCAAAGAGGCTTTGCTTTTCCCTGCCTTCCTCTATACAGATTGAATTATTTTTTACCGTGTGTGTTAATGCTTTTTCTTTCCTTTTTAAGAAAAAAGACAGGCTTACCTGGTTTCAGATCCTGGTGTCGCTCTCTCTCATAGCTGGGCAAGTCACTTCTCTGAACCTCTGGATTCTGCAAAGGGAGGGCTAATAATAGTCTCCACCTTGCAAGGCTGTGGTGAAGGATTAAATAAGACAAGGCCCCACAGGCATGCACAGGGCCCCCACTGTTTCTGTGTCTGGCACCTAGTGGTAGGTGCATGGTCCACGTTGGTTATTAATATGTCACTATGGAAATGGCAACCCACTCCAGTATTCTTGCCTGGAGAATCCCAGGGACAGAGGAGCCTAGTGGGCTGCCATCTATGGGGTCGCACAGAGTCAGACACAACTGAAGCGACTTAGCAGCAGCAGCAGCATGGACGCCAAGGTGGATTGTAACAGGTGCCACCAGAGCGCCTCAGACCAAGTGTTCAGAGCATCAGTTTCAGAGCATCAGCAATCCCCTCTGCCTGGGAGAAACCGGAAGGGCTTCCTGGGAGAGGCAGCATGTGAAAAGGACTTCAAAGTCGAGAAGGAGGTCCACAAGCAGAGATGACTGGGGATGGTGCATCCAGCAGAGAGTCGCACAGGCAAAGGCCTGGACGTAAGAAAGCCCTGGGTGTTTGCGCAATCGTGCATTCACTGCATCCTTCAACAAGCTCAGCTGAATACTGACTATGCACCAGGCACTGTCATGGGACAGACAGACAAAGCCAAGTAGCTGGACCAGGCGAGGGAGGAATTACAGAGTGAGTGGAGACAAGGGGCTGGGGCAGCGCCACACCCAGGTCCAAGTGCTCAGAGAGCAGACCAGGAAAAAGAGGCTCAGAGAGGGACAGGGGCCACCTAAGATCACACAGCACCTTCTCAACTTCCGGAAAGGGCCTCTCCCACCTCCACCCTCCCTGTGTCTCAGAGGCCTGGAGAAGAGGAAGCTCACAGGGGCCATCCCACGGTGTGCTCAGCAAAAGGTGGATACAGATGCCATCACAAAGAGGAGGGACAACTAGTTCTCAGATGATAACAGCACCTGGCTGATGGGTAGAGAGACTCCTGTGTACCAGGCACCAGGCTGAGAAGTACATACAGTCCACAGGCCCAAGTGAACCTTCTGCAGCCCTACATGGTCACTCCCATTTTGCAGATGAGGAAACCGAGACCCAGCGAGGTCAAGTGACTAGCCTAAGGTCACACAGCTCAAAAGAGACCGCATCCGCAGGCAGATCATCTGGGCTCCGCAATCTCATGTCCCAGGGCCTATCCCCCGAGGGAGCCACTGCCAGGGCCTGTATCAGCAGTCACACTCCTTCTGAAAAGGACCGAGGGTGTAAACTGTTCTCAGCCAGTCCAGGAATGTGTCCTGATAACAGGACCAGGGGTGGGAGGGGTGAGAGGTTGTGCGGGGGAAAGTGGAGGTAGAGGAGGGGGAAGGCGGATGAGGTGGGGGAGGGGCACAGCCCATCTGCTTGTGCCTCTGGAGGGAAGGGAGCCAAAAAAGCCCCTTCGGGTACCCGTTGGAGCCAGCTGGCTGGGGTGCAACATCCTTGTGAAGAGGAATCCTGCCACGACCCATGGGGGGGCTCCGAGCAAGTCACCCACAGCCTCCTTCAGCACCATTGCTATTATCCAGTTGTTCAGCCACGTCCGACTCTTTGAGACCCCATGGAATGCCCCACGCCAGGCGTCCCTGTCCTTCACCGACTCCCGGAGCTTGCTCAAACTCTCGTCCATCAGGTCGGTGATGCCATCCATCCACCTCACCCTCTGCCATACCATTCCCCTCCTGCCTTCAATCTTTCCTGGCACCAGGGTCTTTTCTAATGAGTCGGCTCTTCAGTACCATGGAGACACCCAGAGGATCCCGGGACAGTTATGAAGGCACAGGAGCTAACCGCGTGTGCCCTGGGAACACAGCCACGCTGGATAAACGGGGCTCCAACCATCACAGCTACTGTACAGTTTCGATCGCTACTGTCGAGTTCTCCAGTTCTCACCGGGACCCTGCTTCACAATCAGCCCAGCCTCCCAGAGGAGGCAACAGAGAGAGGCTCAGAAAAGCCAAGCCAGGCACCAGGCCACCATCCAAGACAGCAGAGGACCAGCTGGGGACCCTGGCTCTCCTAGCCCCGGGTCCCTGTGGCCCCCAACCCCAAGGGCACCGTCCCAGCTGGGCTCTCGCAGAAAGTTATTACACCAGGGACTAAAGCAGGGCCCTCCAACTAGGGGAATGGAGGCCAAGACACGGGGAACAGGCCTGTCCACACAGCCCAAGAAGACCCCTTATTTTGGAATGAACCTGTCAGCCCTCTGAACCTCCAAGGCTGGGTCCCCAGCTGATGCCTCCTGCCTCCTCGCAACAGCCCTAGGTGGGGCAGGCACCAGCAGCACTGGCCGTGTCCACAGGGGAGGAAGTTGAGTCTGGGGGAGCCTGGGAGAGGGGCCAGCCCTCATGCCCATCTCACAGATGGGGGTCGCCACCCCTGCCTGCTCCCCAGAGACCTCCCACATGTGGCAAAAATCTTCTCATTTTCTTTTCTCCTTCAGCTTTTCCAAAGAATGACCTGCTCACCTGAGGTGTTTTTGTACAAGCAAATTCGGAATATAGAAAAAAGTTCTGCTTCAGAGAAGGGAATATGAATAATGACACTGAAAAGATAGCAGCAGAAGCAATAGCTAATATGTATTTAGTGCCTACTGTGTCCTATGCTTTTCAACCCATTTTACAGATGAGGAAGTGGAAGCAGAGAAAGGTTAAATAATGTGATTAAAATCCCACCTCTTATTAAAAAAAAAAAGAGGGAGGGAGGAACTTCCTTGGTGGTCCAGTGGCTAGGACTCTGCGCTCCCAATGCCGGAGCCTGGGTTCCGTCTCTGGTCAGGGAACTAGATCCCCACGTGCCACAACTGACCTGGTGCAGCCAAATAAATAAATTTTTTTTTTTTAATCCCACCTCTTGGGACTTCTCTAGCAGTCCAGAGGTTAAGACGCTGCACTTCCAAAGCAAGGGGCACAGGTTCAATCCCTGATCAGAGAACTAGGATCCCACCTGCCGTGCAGCTCAGTCAAATAAGTAATTTTTAAAAACATCCAGCCATCGGCTGTTCCAGTGCGGGCTGGTGAGGTGGGACAGGGCGTGCTGATGGTGGTGTGGAGACCTACACCATTCCCCCTCACGTCCTCCCACCTGGGGTTCATGTCCTCCCACTTGGGGTTTACAGTCCTCCTTCCATACTCCCACAGCCCTGGAACCACATTAGGTGTCACTCACTTTACATGTCAGCACATGGGGGGCTCCAGGAAGCTGCCCCAGCCAGGAAGTGGAGAGCCAGGGTGCCAAGCCAGGCCCAGGGATACCAAAGCCCACCCTCTCTCCACTGCACCTGCACGGAGGCGTGGGAAGGGCCGTGCAGGAGGCAGACACAGCACAAGCAAAGGCCCTGAGCCAGGAGGGTCACATGTGCAGAGGGTTATTGAGTGAGAGGTCTGGACTGAGTGGGTTCCAGCCTAGCGGGTCGCTGCAGGCTTTTGGCCCAGGCACGAGGAGGTCTGAGGGAGGCCCCGAGAGGGACACGTCTAGCAAGTGAGGTCATGAAGACCTGAAAAACTGAGAGGGAGCCCATGAAGGTTTTTCTCAGGCCCTGGAGCATGCTGAGTGGGATGGAGGCAGATTGTTGAGACTTCATCCTACAGCGATCCTGTCAGAGCACAGCGGTCTCCAGCTCCAGAGGAGGCACCTAAACCATGGTGGACTTCCAGGAGGAGTGGACATCTTACTTGAGGTCCAAAGGTAAGCAGTTTATGAAAAGAGGAAGGGGAAGTGTGATCCAGGCAGAAGCAATTGCTTGGCCAAAGGCCCAGAGGTGGGATCATTGAAAGAAAGGCAAAGGGCCAGGTCAGTTTAAGTCATGTGGCCTCAGTTTCTCCAGGAACAAAATGGGGGGAAAGAAGGGCATACAATGGGTACCTCCGTCTCCCCCACCCCCACGTCCTATCACCTCCCTTCTTCAAGGCCGCTGCCCTAGAGGAAGGGCACTGGCAGCTGGTCCTCCTGCTATGGGGGCATCTTTGAGGCTGGCAGGATTGGGAGGCTTCACTGACTGCCCCCTACCCTTCTACCCCACAGGTCAGGCCAGGCTGCCCAGCAAGTGGACGGGGAGGGCAGCTGAGGGGCCAGGAGACCACAGTCCCAATCTCAGAGAGTTTTGTAAGAGATCTCCATTCACAGATGTGGAAGCAGAGGCTCAGAGAGGGGCGCACTCAGCCTCAGGCCACACAGCACGGTAGAGGTGGGGGTTCGAAAGAGGGTGCGGGACGGGGCTTGGACTGAAGATTCTTGGCGCGCCAGGCCTAAGGGCGCTGGGGTGAGGAGGAGCTGGAAGAGGAGATGCTGGGCCCCCAGGACCACGCATCAGGCTAGTCGCAGGGACCCAGCCAGGTACCGCCTGGCCTGGCCACCACGTGGCTAAGCAGAAGGCCTCCCTCCAAATCTCCATGTGATCTCTACAAATCACACCCACTCATGGGCCTTAGCTCTGTACCTGGGCAGAGGTCCTGGCATGCCGAGGATTCTTTAACAGACTCCCCCACCCAGCATCAGAGTGACCCCAGGGAACACTGAGGTGATGAGTTTCGCTCTGTCCCAGCTTCGCCAAGGTCATGCCTCCCAGGCACCCCCAGCCCCGCTGGCTGATGGCTGACAGGTTCCGGGGGAGACAGCTGCCAGCCGGCCCCTGCCCACGGTGCCTGCTACTCCTGCCAGCAGCTCTGGCTGCGTCCCTGCTCTGGGGACACACAGTGTCCCTTCCTCCCCACCCCCGCCCCAGCCCCCGCAGGGACGCGAGTGGGCAGGAGCAGCTGGCAGCCAGGCCCCTCCACACGGCTGGCCCTGAACTCAGCCCTCCACACTCAGAACCCGCAGGTGCCACCCCGGACATGTAACCTCCAGAAGGTCCAGGCTTCCCTTTACTCACCCATGAAATGGGGACCTCTGGGAGGTCTCTGAGGGAGAGGGCGTCCGAGCCTGAGGCCAAGGACAGAGGTAGCAAAATGGCCAAAACCCTTAAAGCTCCTACAATTTGTTCATGTGATCAAGGCCAAGAATGGGGTGGGGGGGTGGCTGCTGCAAGCTCCCTCCTCCCCACCCCTTGACCCTCCCTGAACTCAGAATTACGCTCCAGCTTCCAGACCTTCGCACCCTGCTGTTTCCTCCTGAAGCATCACATCCCCGGCCCCAGCCAACTCCAGGAACTCCAGTGCCCTCTTTGAGCCTGACCACAGGCCATACCCTGCCCTCAACTGAGAGAGGTACCCTCTTTTTCTGGGCTCACATAGCCTCCATCACATAGAGATTAAGAGTTGGACAGCCTGGGTTCAAAACCCAGCTCTGACCCTTCCTAGCTGTGTGGCCTTGGAAAAGTTACTCTACCTCTCTGTGCCTCCATTTCCTCACTTATAAAATAGATATCAAAAATAATCATTGTCGGGACTTCCCTGGTGGTCCAGTAGTTAAGAATGTGTCTTGCAATGCAGGGTACATGGGCTCGATCCCTGGTCGGGAACTAAGATCCCACATGCTATGCGGCACAGCAGAAAGAAAAACCAAAAAGGAAGATGAAAGAAAATAATACAAAACAATGTCTGAGCCCCCACCCCTTGCCATGAACCGCCCCCAGGCTAGGCCAACCACTGCCACACTCTCCACTCACCAGACCAAGGCAGTAGTCGTCGCTCTGGCCTGGGGGCTCCAGCCTCACACAGTCTGCTTCCCACACAGCAACCAGAGGCCCTCAGAAAGCCTCCTGGAGCCCCACTTCACTGGGAGTAAGAGGCAACGTCAAAAGGATCTGGAGGCCCTCCCTGACCTCCATCTCTCTGTCCTTTCCTCCTGCCTTTCTCCCCCTTGCTCACTCTGTTCCCCTGGCCTCCATGCTGTTTCTCCAACACTCCAGTGACCACTCCTTATGGTCTTTGCACTGTCTGTTCCCTCTACCTGGATTCTCTTGCCTCGGGCAGCGACCTGTCTCCTCCCTCCCCTCCGGGGATGTGAGCTTCTGGGAGAAGTCTTCCCCACGTGCTCCCATCCCTCACCATCCTATGTAATCAGCTAATCACACCCCATTCTCTATCCCAGCCAGTCTTCCCAGCTTTACGTTTGACCCATGACATGCTGGGAAAGACTGAAAGCAGGAGGACGAGTGGACGACAGAGGACAAGATGGCTGGATGGCATCAGTGACTCAACGGACGTGAGTTTGAGCAAACTCTGGGGGATGGTGAAGCACGGGGAAGCCTGGCGTGCTGCAGTCCCTGGGGTCACAGAGAGTCGGACACAGCTGAGCCTATCCAGTTCTTACAGACCATGTGCGTGTTTTCCTTATTTGCTCTGCTTTTATCTCCCCAGCTAGAATGTCAGCTTTGTGAGACCACACATTTTTGCCTGTTGCTTCTTTGCTGAATCTCCAACCTCTAGAACATTATCTGGCACAGAGTGTGTGTTAGTCACTCAGTCATGTCCCCGTGGACAGTTTGTGACCCCATGGACTGTAGCCTGCCAGGCTCCTCTGTCCATGGGATTCTCAGGCAAGAATACTGGAGTGGGTTACCATTTCCTCCTCCAGGGGAATCTTCCCGACCTAGCAGTTGAACTTGTGTCTCCTGCACTGCAGGCAGATTCTTTACTATCTGAGCCGCCAGGGAAGCCCCCCTGGCACCCAGCAGCGCTCAGTAAATATTTGTGGGAGGGAGGAGTAGATGGAGGGAAGGACGGAAGGAGGGAGAGATAGAAAAAGGGACGGAGGGAGGAACAGAGGGAGGGACGGATGAATGAGTCCTATCCAGGGCCCCCTAAGATAAAGAGATACAGGCCTCTGTCCCAGGTCTGCCCAGCCCCACAACCTATGCCCCAACTACAGCACTCTCCTGCCTGGCCTGTCCCTGGGGCAGAGCCTCTGACCTCCCTGGTTACATGGGACAGTGTGCAAGGGTGAGACAGCTCTAAGCCCCAAGCCCCGCCCTGCATGGCTCAGGCACGGACTGGGTACCAGGGATGCTTGCTGCATGAGCCAGGGGTTACTGAAGCGAGAGCCAGGGGCCATCCACGGGCCAGGGCAGCCAGGACATGTCTGGTCCTGTGTTCCCGGCGCGAGCACACACACAGCTGTCAGACCTCAAACCGGCTCCACCAGTGCGGCCGGGGCGGGGTGGGCACTGCAGGCTCAGGCTGGCACGGCGGGCAGGTGGAGGGGTTCTGCCTGAGCGGGGACCCACCGCCCCAGGAGGATGATGGTTCAGCAAGCGGATTGTGCTGCTCCCACTCACCCCGGCCCCATGGAGATGGAACTGTTCCAGTCCAGGCGGCTTTTAGGTTTCTTTACGGACAGGAAGGAGACCCCCTTTCCAGACCCTCGGCCTTGACCTGCTCTGTAAAGGGCGGGGTCCCTTCCTGAATCACCAACAGCCCAAGAGTAAGGACAATTCTTCCTGTGCCCCATGAAACCCAGTTCTAAGCCCTAGGACCTGTCCCCAGCCAGGAAGCCCGAAACGGGGAAGAAGGCGATGTCGGAGCTCGACAAGGTAGCAGGCAACCTGGTTAAAGCCCCCTCCGCACCCAGGGGCAGCATGGCCCTCAGCCAGTCCAGGTGGATCCAGACCGTTTCCCAGGGGGAAAGCATCGCTGGGCATGGGTTCCAGGGACTTTCTTCCATCCCAACCTGCGGAGTTATCTAGAAGAGGCCACCTTGGCGACTCCAGCCCTCCCCCAGAGCCCACCCCTAGGGTGGGCGTGGCCAGAGCCTAGACTTGCACACACATCCTTACTCCTCACAGAAGCAACAATAATAAACAGACCCGCTAGTTACTGAACACTTTACTCTCTGCCTGCCATGCCGGCTCTACAGGCACTGTTTCATCTGGTCCTCCCACCAATACTGTGAGGCAGCGACCGTTACTGTGCCCATTTCCCAGCAGAGCAAACTAAGGCCCAGATCACACGGCAAGCTGGAGTCCAGGTCCCCACCCCAACCCCTGAGGTCACACGGGCAGCCTCTCTCTCCCCAAGACAGGTCAAAGTAGGAAAGAAATCCCAGGTACCCCCTGAAATCTATAGCTGGAATTGGAGGAGGTGGGCAGGGTCCATATTTCCAAAATCCATAGGCCTTCCTGAGTCCTGAGAGGCCAAACCCTAACCCTGCCCCTATTGTGTAACCGAGGTCATGGGTGTACCACTCTGAGCCTCAGTTTTCGTATCTATAAAATGGGTAGGATTCTGCCAGGTTAGCCTAAGGTATACCACTGCTTAAAGCCACAGAAGGGAGGAACCTTCCTGGCAGTCCAGTGGTTAAGACTTCAGACTTCCACTGCAGCTGGCACGGGTTCAATCCCTGGTCTGGGAACTAAGATGCCGCATGGTACGGCCAAAATACTTTCAAAGATAAAATAAAATCTTAAAAACGATAAATTTCCTCTTCTAATAAATAAAAATAAAAAAAGCTTCAGGAGCCGGAAGACTCAGTCCAGCCCTCAGGACAAGGTGGAGAAGCTGCTTGGCCTGCGTGCCTCCAGATGGATCGAGGGGAAGGGAGCAAACAAGAAGAGGAAGCCAGTGGCGTGTAGTGTAGACTCACCCCGCATCACCAGCAGCCCAAGAGAGGAAGGATGATGCTTCCTGGCCTTCACGAAAACCACTTCCAAGCCCTGTCACTCCCACCTCCAAACACAGCCTGAATCCACCTCCTTCTGTCCCACCAGAAACACCCCTCAGGTCAACCCCCCAGGCTGGCAGGTTGCCTGCAGAGTGTGTCTCTGAAACGTCCATCTGAACCCATCCTTCCTGCTTAACGCCCCTTACAGCCCACTCTCCAAGACGAAAGACAAGGTCCTCACGGGGGCCTCCAAGGTCCCCCAGTGGACATTACCCAGCCCACGCCCCTCCCCTCCTCCTGCTCCGCTCACACTGGCCACTTCCCCTTTCCCTAAGAACCCGGTACACACTTGCCTCGGAGCCTTGGCTCTTGCTGTTCCCTCCACCAGCGCCTACTTCCTTCAGGGGCTTTACTCAGACGTCTCCAGCTCAGAGGCCAGTCCCGACCAAAACAGCAACACACTCAGCCAATTCCGCTCTCTCTTTGAGTCTCATTTCAAAAGCCACCTCCTCACAGGAGGCCTCTCTGACCTCCCCCAAGTGAGAACCTTCAACTTCTCCTTCCTAGCGGGGACCATAGCTGGAATGACATAACACACTGGATGAGTATGTCTGAGGAGGAGGACCGGGGCCACTTCTGTCTCACTCCCAGCCAAATACTCTGCAGTGGGTGTAAGTCACAACAGTTCACAGCCGGGATGCTTGGGGCCATCCGGTCAGAACGGACACTGGCCAAAGTATAGGGCCTAGCATGGAGTCGGTAATTGGTAATTACTGGATGAATGAACAAATGGATGGGTGGAGGGACGAAGGACGGATGGAGGGATGGTGGATGGATGGAGGGATAATGGATGGATGATGGATGGATGGATGGATGGTGGCTAGATGGATGGATGGATGGATGAATAAGTGAACACACCATGGGCCTGGGACTTAACAGAGATGCCCAGGGCTCTGAGAAGGTGGCCCAGAGAAGGGAAGGGTCTGCCCTAGCTCACCAGCCAGCTCTGCAGCTGGAGTATCTGCTCCTGCACAGCCCAACTTTCATTTCCCATCCTCTCAGTCTAAGGAAGCTCCTTCCCCCCCATCCCAGGGAATGAGTGAGGAGGAGGGGCAGATGGCCCCCTGGTTCCCAAAGAGGGGGGCGCTCCCAGGCTCCATCTGTCCCACCACAAAGGGGCTTTGTCCTCAGTGCTGAGAGCCCGGGGCAGACCGGAAGCTGCCCCTCAGCTACCCAGCAGGTCCCAGCACCCCCGGTCAGCTGAGCTAACAGCTCCAAAGCCGGATCCCAGGGGCTGGCATGGTACTGGGCACAGCCTTCTAAAATCTCATTAATCCTCCCTTGGGAGCCCTAGGAGGGAGGTTCTAGGATGACCCCCATTTTCATATATGGGGAAAGTGAGGCAAAGTCACTTGGCCAAGGTCTCCCAGCCAGCAAAGAGCAAAGCCAGGATTCAGACCCAAGCCCACCTGGCACTAGCATCTTCAGCCCCTGCTCTCAACTCGCCCTGTCTCTGGGTTCAAAAGGGTGGGGGTGCCTTTTTTGGAGGCACAGTGAGCAACCACACCTGGTCCTTCACCCTCAGCAGAAGATCGCTGCCCTTTGGAGGTTTACCCAACAAGGGAGGCGGGTCGGGCTCTGAACTCGGAGCCTTTGCTCCATAGCCAGCCCATGCCCCAGGTGTCTTCACAATCTGCTGGCCAGGCCCCAACACGTTTCCACCACTTCCTGCCAGGCAGGCGTCCACAGGGAAAGGCTGGGCGGGCAGACAGACCAAGGGTTAGACTCCCCCCTCCGCCGCCCCCCTCACCCGCCGCTCCCCTGTCAATCACAGACCTGCTATCTGCTTCCCTGGCACCCACCTTCTCTCTGGGCCCATCTGCTCTCAGGGCAGTCAGCAGGGCCACTTCACCAAGGCCACAGTGCCAACGGGACACCTACCCTCAGTGGGCACTAACCACAGGGCCAGGCAAATCAGTCCTGTCCATCACCACCACCACCCCGCCTCTGTGGCTTCTCCTTGCTCCCAAGGGTAGTGTGTAGACTCCCCAGGGAGGGACTCCCAGCCCTCCATTGACTGGCACCAGCCACCTGCCAGGAGAAAACTCTGCGGTTCCTCTCAACTCCAACAAGAGCAGAGCTACTCACATTGTACCTTCAGGCCTTTCACAAGTTCTTCCTGCTCCCAGAGAACTGTTCCACTCTCCCAAGGATGTCATATGTATCGCTTCCTCCAGGAAGTCTTCCCTGACTCACTTCTCCAAGACTCCAGGCCAGCTCCTCCCTTCTGTCCCAGCTAGGGGCTCTTGATCACTATCTTGAACCCCAGCCTCTGTGGGGTTCACTTGGCAACAGTAACTGAGTACCTGAGCCCAGCCTGATCCTTCTCTCTGCCCTCCCTTCTCACCTTCAGCAAGAGGCTGCCCCTGCACCCAGAAGTCGCAGTCTGAAGCCTTGCCTGACCAACCTCATCAACGTCTAACTGCCCTGGATCTGACCTCCCCACTTCCCCAGATCTTTGCTCACCCTGTCTGTTCTTGCTGGCAGGCCCTCACCCTTCTCTTTCCCTCACGAGCTTCTGCTCACCCTTTAAGCTTCAGGCCAGGTATCACCTCCTCTGTAAAGCCCTTCTGGCATCGTAACAGCTGCCCCAGTTCATATGGCATCTACCTGGTGCTGGGGCCATAATCAGGATCTGTGTCTGGCTCCCCTGGGGTGTAGGCTGCTCCCAGAGTGCCTCTTTGGGGTCCCCAGCACCCAGAACAAGGCCCAGATCTCACCGGCAGATAGTCCAAAGGCCAGCTGCCAACCCTCTGCCTGGAGAACCCACGGGCAGAAGCCAGGAGCAACTCCTAGAAGCCAAGACTGACTCCTATTTTGCCCACACTGCCCACAGATCTAAGGTAGGGGTGGAGTGGGGGAGGGGGGCTTTCCACCAACGGCCAACTGGTAACCAAACCCACATCGCTTCTAAAACTAGGGCACAGGAGAGAAACGGGAGCAGCAGAATTGTCCCCAAATAGAACGGTGGCTCATCTGGTTCCAGG
>SJXQ01010321.1:103484-114684 GCA_006408695.1 Aepyceros melampus | reverse complement strand
CGCCAGGGGTGGTCCCCGGCCGGGGGGCTCCCTCACGCGGGCCGGGAGCCGGGGCCGGCGGAGGGGCGGGGGGCGCTCACCTGGACCGGCAGGCAGGCGGACGCACCGGGCAGACAGACGCACTGGAGGACGGACCGCCGGACGGCCAGGGGTTCGGGCACACGGCGGCCTGGCCGCTCCGGCTCCGGGGCCGGAATGGATTCCGGGCCGGGAGAGACAGATCGAGAGAGAAAGGGAGGCGGAGGAGGAGGAGGAGGCGGCGGCCCGGGGAGGGGAAGAGGAGGGAGGGAGCGCGCGAGCAGGGAGGAGGGGCCCGGCAGGCCGCCGGGAGGGGAGGAAGGAGGAAGCGTGCCGGGACGGGTCCCCGCCGGTGACCTGGGAGAGTCCCGCGCGCGGCCTCCCCACGCCCGGGGTCCCGGCAGCCAGGGAATGGAAGGGCGGGGGCACCGGCCACGGAAGCCCCGCCCCCTACCCCGCCCTGAGAGTGCTCCCTGCCCATGGGGCACCCACCCATCAGCTCTCAAGCCAAAATACCCTCCCCAGCTCCTCCCAATCCACCCACCCAACTGACCCCAAGTCTACCTCTCATGAAATTATTACTAATAATCAGTAACAGCAGCACTGATGGAGCACTCATTCCTTACCAGGTGCCACGCTAAGCTGTTCAGGTCAACTTTAGGATCTATTCCTACCAACCAAGTGGGCTGGGCAGGCCAATGATAACTCCCATTTTACAGATGAAGAAACTGAGGCACAGAGATGGGACTCACCTGACAAGAACCAGGTCTTGGACCCTGGCCTTGACCTGAATTTCCCAAACTGGGGACTGAGACAGGCAGGACAGTGTGGTAAGGAGCAGCATTTTTATCTTAATAGCTATGCATTAATTTTAATGTGCATCAGAAGGGAAAAAAAAAGTAACTAAGAAGCCAGTAAGTTTCAGATAAGGACCTACAAAGGGCTTCCAGTAAGCCTCTCGCTGCTGCTGCTAAGTCGCTTCAGTCGTGTCCAACTCTGTGCGACCCCACAGATGGCAGCCCACCAGGCTCCACCGTCACTGGGACTCTCCAGGCAAGAACACTGGAGTGGATTGCCATTTCCTTCTCCAATGCATGAAAGGGAAAAGTGAAAGTGAAGTCGCTCAGTCGTGTCCGACTCTTAGCGACCCCTTGGGCTGCAGCTTTCCAGGCTCCTCCGCCCATGGGATTTTCCAGGCAAGAATACTGGAGTGGGGTGCCATTGCCTTCTCCGAGTAAGCGCCTTAGGAAGGGCCAAAGCAGGTATTCAGTGGTAATTATACTCAGTGATAAAGAACCCGCCTGCCAGGGCAGGAGATGTGGGTTTGATCCCTGGCTCGGGAAGATCCTCTGGAGAAGGGAATGGCAACCCACTCCAGTATTCTTGCCTGGAAAATTCCATGAACAGAGGAGCCTGGTGGCAGGTTTCGGTCCATGGGATTGCAAAGAGTCAAACGCAACTGAGCACATGTGCTAGTCCCGCCTTTGACTTTTCACAGGTCCTCCTGGGATTACCGCACAGGAGAAGGTGGGCCTGAATCCAGCTTTAAATGCTACCATTTGCCTCTATTTTCCTTCTCTGAAAGTTTTCCCATTTCACAGATGGGAAAGTAAAGCCCAGTCCAGGTCAGATGGTAGAAGCCTGGACTTCTCCTGAGAGGAGCAGGGAGGGAAACTTGAGACTATGGGAGGCAAGGGCCTCAGAGTACAGTACAGTATCTGGGAGACCGGGAATGAGCAAGGCCTTAAGCCGGACTGATCTGGGTTCAAATCTAGACTGGTTACCCAGCTGCTGTACCTTCTACGAGTCCATCACCTCCCCCAGCCCAGGTCCCCTCTCCTATGAAACCAGAGTAAACATGTCCGGGAAGGTTAGAACTGACAAGAGTGAGGGTGGCTGAGGTTGTGCTCAACAAAGGTAAAGCGCTTATGGTTGGTAAACTGAGGCCAGAAGGGAAGGGGCTGCTTGAAGTCCCACAGCAAGTCAGCAAGAGAGCCAGCACCAGAAGCCAACCCTGGCTGGTGAAATGGCTGCAGGTATTTGCAAGGCTGGCTTAAAGATTAACCCCAGCTTCCTAGGATATTCTGGGCGGGGCCCTAGCTGGAGGAGCAGGTTTCTCAGCCCTCATTCACTCCTCTGATAGGCCTGCAGGCCTTTACTGGGGGGCCCGGGCTGAGGGCAGGATGTTCATCCAGTGCTGTGCTGAGGCTGGCTCTTCTCTCGTGCAGGAGCAGATCGGGTTCATCTCTTCCCAACACCATATTCAGTGATATCATCCTGGGAGCTTGACGTCAGCAGAAGTGAAACTTTTAACACCGCAGAAACCAGCAGACACGACAAATCAAGGCTTTTTTTTTTTTTTTTAATTCCAAAGAGCTGGTTGTTAAATATTTACCAGCCCATCACTAAATTCATCCCCAGGAGTTCAGTCGAAAGTTCTGGGCTTCTTCTAAAGCTTGGATAACAAGAGTGCTTAAAAGCATAGACTTCAGACCCACAGACCTCGGTTCAAGTCCCATCTCTGCCACTCCATGGTTACCTCTCCTTTAGGGGAGCAGAGTTTCTCTGAGCCTCACTATGCCAACCTGCAAAAGGAGCTAAAGAGAGTGCTCCCCTCAGAAGACTCACGTGAACGTGAAATGAAGCGGTGTCCCCTCAGTGTGTCTCAGCCCTTTTCACACCCTACCGCTGTCTTGGAGGAGAGGGGGCAGCTGGGACCCTCTTGGCTCTGTGAGCGCATATGTGGCCTTCCACCTGGAGCCACCAGTGGCTCGGCTCAGCCGCTAAGGTTCTCAGGAGGTCTTTTGGGAGGATGTGGCCAGCACGGTGGTTTCATGATTGAGCGTTGGAAGAGTTCGTTATTTTCAACCCCTCCCTGGGTCTTCACTCAGGCTGTAACCCCCACCAGGAATGCTCGCCTCACCTCTCTAGCTTCCCGACCCTCCCTGTCCATCATGGTCCTAAGTAAGTGTGGCCCCTCCAGGATAAGTGTCTTGACAATCCTCTGCTGGAGGCACACCCCGAGCCATTTGGGAGTGTCTGTCCCCACCCAGAGGGCAGGGACTCTGGCCTGTTCCCTGGCACAGAGTAGGCACTGCCAAGCGACACTCTCTGGTCAAGATAGCACTGGGATTAGGGATATACATACAAGAGTTCTAACTCTTTCATTCATTGACTGTGTGATCCTGCCCTCTCTGAGCCTCAATTTATTCTTCAATAAATTGGGAGCATAATAAGAGCATAACCCTTACCAGGATTATGCAGGTGCAAGAGTTGCTTGCTACTAGCCTGGGGAACTGGTGAGGGACTCTTTGTATATTATTTTGCTTAAAAGATTGTTAGTAAAACAGCAGCTCATTGCTTTATACCTGCCAATCATTCATCTTTGTCCATGAACGGCAAACACTGGTCACCAATAATATACCCAGCCCTGTGCCAGGCCTGGAACACCAAGAGGGATAATTTCCCAACCCCAAGCACCCAACAGATGACAGATGTTATTGATGTCAACACTGTGGAGATGGTGAGCACCAGCTGTATACAGTTCTCTGTCTCTGGAAACCTCCTCTCTTTTCCTCCCCCCAACTTGGGTCAAAGCCACAACTGAGGGCAGGATGAAGCATGTGGAGTGAGGCCTGGCTCCTCACAGCTGGCAGCAGACCTGTGGCAAGAGTTTTCCCATGCCATGGGATCAGGGCACTGCCTGCACCTCCCCCAGGCTATTCGCCTCACCCACCCTGAGCCCAGCACATCCTTGGAAAGCCACTGGGAAGCTGACCCATCCCAGCGCTGGGTGGGAAATTCCAGACCCGCCCTCTCATTCCCTAGATAGTCTGCTGCAATTCGAAGAACCAGGCTCAGGGCTACAGGACAAGGTGGGAAAAGAAGACAGACTCTGGCCTGAGGCTGTGAAATGGGTTTGGCACCTCTCCTGGCACTACAATTTACAGTTTACACAGAGATGTCCAGTGCATCAGCCTCGCCAACTGCTCGGCCCTGCTTGGGAAGCCTCAATCAGTTCAGTTCAGTTCAGTCGCTCAGTCACGTCTGACTTTTTGCGACCCCGTGGACTGAAGCACACCAGGCTTCCCTGTCCATCGCCAACTCCCGGAGTTTACTCAAACTCATGTCCGTTGAGTCTGTGACGCCATCCAACCATCTCATCCTCTGTCATCCCCTTCTCCTCCTGCCCTCAATCTTTCCCAGCATCAGGGTCTTTCCCATTGAGTCAGTTCTTTGCATCACATGGCCAAAGTATTGGAGTTTCAGCTTCAGCATCAGTCCTTCCAATGAATATTCAGGACTGATTTCCTTTAGGATGGACTGGTTGGATCTCCTTGCAGTCCAAGGGACTCTCAAGAGTCTCCTCCAACAACACAGTTCAAAAGCATCAATTCTTCGGCGCTCAGCTTTCTTTAGAGTCCAACTCTCACATCCATACATGACCACTGGAAAAACCATAGCCTTGACTATAGGAAGCATGACTTTGACTATGGGAAACCTGCCTCCCTGTTATCACAGCAGCTTGTTCCACCCTGAAGCGCCTGCTCTGGTCCGTCTGCCTGGAATGCCCTCTACCCGCCAGCCCCTGGCTATCTTCTTTCCTCTGGTCAGTCAATATTTACCGAGCGTCTGCTGTGTGCTAGGATCTGTGCTCTGCACATTCACCTCTGGGATTCAGTAGTGAGCAAGCCAGGCCTGGTCTCTGCCTTGGAGATGCTCACAGTTTGGAGGAGTGGGGAAGAGTGGCAGTGTGGTGGTTGGCACAGTGATGGGCAAGCACTGGGGGGTGGAGGGAAGGGGCTCTGACTGCATGTGTGATGGAGTCCGGGTGAAGGAAGGAGGATGTCTGCAGAGAATATAGAAGCCGGAGGAAGTAGTTGCAGGTGAAAGATGGGCAGAGAAGGCGTTCCGGGCAAAGGGACCAGCATGAGCAAAGACACAGAGGCTGAAAACCCTGTTTGGAAGCAGATGCAGGCAGAGCTAAAGGAGCACAGTGTAATGAGCAGTGGGTGCCTGGCTCGGGGAAGGGAGGTGGGAAGGGAGGCTGGGGGAGCCCTGATGATGCTTGAATGTCAGGCTTGGCTTCTGTCCTGGAGGCAGTGGGGAGCCATGGAGGGTTGGTCGAGAGGTGGTGTCCCTGAGCAGGTGGCAGATGGAGGGGTGGGAGGAGCAGTCTGGGGGCCTCTGGGCTGATGGCAACTACAGCTGAGGACCAGGGGAGGTGGAGCCCCTGCCTTACAGGGTGTGGGGAGGGGAGCGCAAACCTATATTCCAGGGAGTGAGGCCAAACTGGCCCGAAGGCCTAAGCCCCAGGATGCCGAGGGAGTGCCCTCAGTCCCATGAGAGCTGGGAGCAAGTGTCCTCCGAGGCCGGACTCTGGAGGGGTGGTCAGCCAACTGCAGGCTCCTGCAGCACCTGCCCACCTCCGGGGAGGGATGGAGACAGTGAGCACCTGAGCAGATAGAGCCCAAGCAAGACCAACGCGTGACAGCGCTGACCTCTGAATGCCACTCGGCATGTTTAGAATCCTTGTGGCCCACCTTCTGGGTCAGTACGGTCACTTCACAGATGGAAATGTGTGATTCCAATTTCTATTCTCAGCCTGGAGTCTGGAGACAGAACAGAGGCTGCCTATGTGAAAATAGGGGAGACTCTTGCCCTCCCACTAAGAAACTCAGCTATTCATCACATCACTCCCCTCAGTTGAGGCCCAGAGAGGGACAGACACTCTCCCAAGGTCACACAGAGAGTTACTGGCCAGCAGAACCTGCCCTCCTCCACCCCAGGCCTCCTTCCGCCATAATCTCAGAATGTTTGTGAGAAAAGATAAAAGGAACCAGGGCCCTTGATCTGCCTGACCTGGCAGGAGGGCAGAGGGCAGGGCGGAAATCTGCAGTCAGAGCTGTGACCCCAGACATCAGAGGGGGTGAGAAACCTGCTGAGCTGAGAGGAGACAGTCTGCAACAGGAGGGCTTGAAAGAATGCTTGTGAAAATAATCAGCGTCGCAACAGCCCACAGTGAGTGACCGTGTCTGGAGCCCCTGGGCAGTGCCCTGTTCTGGGGTCTCTGCATAGCAATGTGCTTGTTCTTCACGGCACTACAGGGTGGGAGGTATTGTTATTCCTATTTCACAGATGAGAAAACTGAGGGAAGGCAAGGCAATGTGCCCCGGGGAGGGAGGGCAGGACCTTAATCTCAAGCCCTCCTGAGTCTGAAACTCAGGCTCTGTGGTTCTGTCCCACCCAGACCTTGGGCGTATTTCATGTCCAGTAGGGAGAGGCGAGACCTACAGAGCTGGACGCCACCCCTGACCCCTGCTACCCTGAGCCTCCGCTTCCATCTCATGGAATGTCTCCATCTCCCACATTTCCCAGGTCTGTTGGATAGATGGAACGTAGCAATGTTCTGTGGGAGTACTTTGAAAAGTAGATATGAAAGAAGAAAAAAATGGTAACCCAAGGAGGGGTGCATAACTCCCAGCTCATTAGATGGGGGGTGCTCACCGTGCCTTCCTTCCCCCGAGAGAGGACAGTATGGGGTGGTAGGAGGCAGCAACATTACCTTGCAGAGACCTGACAAACACTCCCTCAGCCAGGTGGCCAAGACCTACATCAACAGGGAGAGGTCACAATGATAATATGTGCCTTTGATATGACACGAAGAACCTGGCACTTCACCTCTGTGGTCTTCCTCCCCCAAATCCACAATCCCAATGTCATCACGGGATATCTTCCCTGGTGGCTCAGAGGTTAAAGCGTCTGCCCCCAATGCAGGAGACCCGGGTTCGATCCCTGGGTCGGGAAGATTCCCTGGAGAAGGAAATGGCAATCCACTCCAGTATTCTTGCCTGGAGAATCCCGTGGACAGAGAAGCCTAGTAGGTTATAGTCCACGGGGTCGCAAAGAGTCGGACAGGACTGAGTGACTTTACCTTACCTTAATGTCATCACGAGAAAGACATCAGACACAGTCCAAAGACATTCTACTAAACAGCAGACCAGTTCTCCTTGAAACTGTCAAGGTCATAGAAAACAAGGAAAGTCCAAGAAATTTTCACAGCCAGAGGAGCAGAAGGAGACATGATGATTAAATATAATATGACATCCTGGTTGGGATTCTGGAACAGAAAAAGGACATTCGGGGAAACTTAGCACTCTGAATGAACTAGGGACCTTAGTTAACGATAGTACACTGAGATTGGCTCATTCATTGGAACAAATCTACCATCCTGATGGAAGATGGCAGTTATAAGGGCAACCAGTTGGGGAATATATCCCATGTTGGGCTTCCCTGGTGGCTCAGCAGTAAAAAATCTGCCTGCAGTGCAGAAGATAAGGGTTCAATCCCTGGGTGGGGAAATCCCCTGGAGAAGGAAATAGCAACCCATTGGCACCCCACTCCAGGACTCTTGCCTGGAAAATCCCATGGATGGAGGAGCCTGGTAGGCTGCAGTCCATGGCGTCGCTAAGAGTTGGACACAACTGAGCGACTTCAGTTCACTTTCACTTTTCACCTTCATGCATTGGAGAAGGAAATGGCAACCCACTGCAGTATTCTTGCCTGGAGAATCCCAGGGACGGGGGACCCTGGTGGGCTGCCGTCTATGGGGTTGCACAGAGTCAGACACGACTGAAGTGACTTAGCAGCCAGTAGTCTTGCCTGGGAAATCCCATGGACAGAGGAGCCTGGTGGGCTTCAGTCCATGGGGTCCCAAGAGTTGGACATGATTTAGTGACTAAAACCACTGCCACCATATGCTATGTTCTTTAACAAAGGACAGAATTTTAGGATAGACAGGAAGCCAAGAGAGTTGTCACTAAACATTTCCTTTTAAAACTTGGAAAACCAAGGACTGGGGAATGGAAGAGATTTTCCCAAGGTCATATGCAAGTTCATGACAGCCTGAACTAGGATCAAGGGTTCTGGATGGCACAGATATTTATCAAATACCTACTGTACACAGGACACCAGCCTAGGTCCTTGAGAGTTTCAGAGTTTTGTCCATAGGTCAGCACCTCCCCTGGGCCAGGTATGCAGGGACACAGACCCTGCCCACTGAGGGCTCTCAAATCAGAAGCGGAAAAGATACTGAAACACTCTGAGCAGGAGAGCCAGGGAGCCGTGAACTTCCACGTCCGGAAGATTCAGGCCCACCGTCTGCAACCCACATGATCTTGCTAAGCCTCACGATGCTGCTTCATGGAAAGGAGCTGGTAATGGAACCTTCTCTCCATGATAATCAATGATGCTGAGAGGAGGCAATAAGGTATTGGAGCTCTGGGGGATCTCGTACAGCACTTTGGCCCTGAAATTTCTCAACAAACAATGATTCCTTATTTTCAAGTGCAGTCTGAGTGCTGGAGAGCTCAGAGAGGGAGCGGTTTGTCAAGTTTTTTTGGTGGGGCTTTCTTGGGGGCTTCCTAGGTGAAGGACCTTTCAATTGGGTCTTGAAGGATGGGAAGGAGTTTGCCAGGGAGAGAGGATGTGGAAACTGCAGCCCTAGCCACCGGAATTCACTGCCTGGTCTGGCAGAGAAGGAAACGCATCGAGCAGCTCTCTGAGGGCATTCCCACGGGACGGGACTTCCCCATTTCTTGGTCTTGATGCCTCCTTCCTGACCTCCCCTGGGCTTTCGGGTTCACCACGGCCTTGAATCAAGGGCAGAGGCAGCGGGGATGGGCGAGGGCGGGGGCGGCCACCAGAGCTGAACAACTCCAGGACTGTCTGGAAATGAAACCCAGCCCTGCCTCCCACTCACCAGCTGAGTGTCGCTTATACAACTTCCTCCTTCTGCTCTTGTTCAGGAATTACCCTGCGGCTGGGCTCTGCTGGCTGGGGGGACTGCCCCAAAGTCTGGGCTCGGAGCCTCCTGGGGTCTGCTGTGGTCATTCAAAGACTCAGACACTTGGTCTCATGTCCCGCCCCTGCCCTCCAAAGTATACTTTCTCCTTCCTACCTCCATTCATCTGCCCGTGATTGCCTGCTCTCTCCCCTCCGCTGGTCCAAACCCCAGTTGCCCTCCTCAGCCCATCCTAAGCTCCTCTTGGAGGCCTTCTGCAGAGACCCCTCCTGGCCCCTGTATCCTCTCTACCCATTCATGCCTCCGCCTGGCAGGCAGATCAGCAGCAAGCAAGACTGGCACGAACCCTGTCTTTGCAGTGGGGGCCTCTAGGCTCTAGTCCCATACATCCTGCAGGTTCTGCCTGCACCTGGGGTGGAGAATCGGACGTCTGGTACAGCCTCTGCACCGTGTGATCTCGGGCAAGTCCCTTCCCTTGTCTGGCCAGCATTGTTTCTATAGCTGCTGAGGGGAAAGATTCAGTGCCACATCTAGGGAGCCTTAATTAAGGGAACAGGCAGGGGAGATGGAAAGGGTTGCCCCACCAACCCCCATTCTGTCGATCCCAATACAAATCTTCCCTCTGAGTGGAACAGGTAAAAGGCAGACTCAGAGCTTCAGTTCATCAGGATTTCTGGGTGGAAACAGACATGGGGGCCTGGGAAAGGAGCTTATGAGGTGGCCAGATATCATGATTAAGAGCAACTATGAAGACAGGACTTTGAATCCTGCCTGGATAGTTGTGTGGCCCTGGGCAAGGCACCTGACCCTGTCATCCTCACTGGTATCATTTGTAAACTAGGGGTAACTGTGCACATTTCCTTCGGTTTTTAGTGATTAGCATGACACATGCTTCTTACTGTTGTTCAGTCACTCAGCCGTGTCCAGCTCTTTGTGACCCCATGGACGGCAGCACACCAGGCTCCCCTGTCCTTCAGTATGTCCTGGAGCTTGCTCAAACTCATGTCGATTGAGTCAACGATGCCATCCAACAACCTCATCCTCTGTCACCCTCCTCTCCTCCTGCCCACAATCTTTCCCAGCATCGGGGTCTTTTCTAATGAGTAGGCTCTTCATATCAAGTGGCCAAAGTATTGGAGATTTCAGCTTTAACATCAGTCCTTATTGAATATTCAGGGCTAATTTCCTTTAGGATTGAGTGGTTTGATCTCCTGGCTCTCCAAGGGACTCTGAAGAGTCTTCTCCAGCACCACAGTTGAAAAGCATCAATTCTTTGGCACTTAGCCTTCTTTATGGGACCATGACACATGCTAGATGCTCAGTAAATGATATTATTACTATTGTTATTATTATTATTTCTGGTGTAGCCAGTTTACGGTTCCATTAGAAAAGTGGATAGCTGCGACAGTCTTAAAATTAGCAGTGTACATCTATATATTTTGCCCTGGAAAGAGTTCATACTCTACTAGTACATTTAAATGTTATAGTATTAACAATATAATACCATTTCTGTTTTTTAAAAAATGTGGGAGTAGGGAAAATAAAAGGAATAAACACTGCCTTGTTTCGAGCAGTTGTCCCGGGGGTAGGGTGTGAGGGGGCAACTCACAGATGAGCTGAATGATTTTTTCTTCTGCGCTTATCTTTATGTTTTAAATTTTCTGAAATGAGGTCATGATTTTTGTTGTTGTTCAGTTGCTCAGCCGTGTCAGGCTCTGCAATCCCATGAACTGTAGCACACAAGGCTTCCCTGTCCTTCCCCATCTCCCAGAGCTTGTTCAAACTCATGTCCATTCAGTCAGTGATGCCACCCAACCATCCCATCCTCTGTTGCCCCCTTCTCCTCCTGCCCTCAATCTTTCCCAGCATCCAGGTCTTTTCTAATGAGTTGGCTCTTGCATCAGGTGGCCAAAGTATTGGCGCATCAGCTTCAACATCAGTCCTTCCAATGAATATTCAGGATTGGTTGAGGTTGTGATACGGAGGCAAAAGAAAGTGATAGATCAGTTCTAATGAGGTGGATGACGCTGGAGCCGATTATACAGACTGAAGTAAGCCAGAAAGAAAAACACCAATACAGTATACTTACACATATATATGGAATTTAGAATGATGGTAATGATAAACCTGTACGCAAGACAGCAAAAGAGACACAGATGTATAGAACGGCCTTTTGGACTCTGTGGGAGAGGGAGAGGGTGGGATGGGTTGGCAGAGTGGCAGTGTAACATGTGTGATATCATAAGTGAAACGAATCGCCAGTCCAGGTTTGATGCAGGATGCAGGATGCTTGGGACTGATGCACGGGGATAATCCAGAGAGAGGGTGTGGGGCGGGAGGGGGGAGGTGGGGGTCGGGATTGGGAGTTCATGTACACTC
>SJXQ01010321.1:44573-99462 GCA_006408695.1 Aepyceros melampus | reverse complement strand
GGCTGTCCAGCCCTGTGTGGCCTCCTTTATGGGCTGTGGCCTGAGGCCACAGGGGAGCCACTGAAGGACAGAGTTGTGTCCTGAAAATAGGAAGGCGAGGGCTGTTAGAGGAACAGTGGGGGATGAGGAGACCAGAGGCTGGGAGATCATGAAGAGTCCCGGATGCTGTCTGGATGCTCCAAGCCCACCTGAGCTCCAGGGGTGGGGGAGTATCCAGGATGCCAGAGTGGGAGAGGGGAGCGTGTCCTGGGGAAGGATCTGGAGGATGATGGACAGACGGGTCCAAAGCTCTAAAGAGAGACCAAGACATGGGAGGGGGGCTGGGGGTGAAGCTGGGTGGGTGCTCCCTTCTGGACTCTGCTCCCTCTGGCTCTCTGGAGGCAGGGAGCAGGCTTGGTCATGGAATGTGAGGGAGTTAACAGCCTCTGGGAGATCATGAAGAGTCCCGGATGCTGTCTGGATGCTCCAAGCCCACCTGAGCTCCAGGGGTGGGGGAGTATCCAGGATGCCAGAGTGGGAGAGGGGAGCGTGTCCTGGGGAAGGATCTGGAGGATGATGGACAGACGGGTCCAAAGCTCTAAAGAGAGACCAAGACATGGGAGGGGGGCTGGGGGTGAAGCTGGGTGGGTGCTCCCTTCTGGACTCTGCTCCCTCTGGCTCTCTGGAGGCAGGGAGCAGGCTTGGTCATGGAATGTGAGGGAGTTAACAGCCTGGGGGCTATCCCGAAGCCAAAGGGAGTCAGAAGTGAGGGACAAAATCTCCGTAGGATGGACAGTTGTGGAGGCGTGTTGAGACTCACTTGAGGTCTCAGAGGAACTGCAGCGCCCGTGGCCTCCGGCAGTGACCTGGGTCAGCCTCCTTTATTGGCCTGTCCTCTTCCGTGTCTCCTCCTGACCCCTCCCTGCAGCTTCTGCGATCCCTTCCCAGAGGACTGTGGCTTCAGGCTCTGCTTTGGGAGAATCGGATCAAGGTGGAGATGAGTGGGAGCCTGTAGCCTGTGGGCTCCTCCTGGCTACTATGGGCTGTGCCCTCGGCCCCAAACCCAGGCCCCGGGCCAAGGAGCACCCCTCCGCATTCCCTGCCTCTGCCCCCTCCTGGAAGGGCTTGTGGACATACACAGGATGAGCCAAGGCCTGGGGAAAGGGAAAGAGCAGGCCCAGAACATCATGGAAGAGAACCGGGCACCCCCCTGAGAGCCTGGCTCCTCCTCATCAGGTGGGGCCAGGAGCGAAATGAGCNGCCAGCTGAGGGCAAAAAGTCACAAGTTCAGCGTTGGCCAAATTATGTTGGAAAAACCTTTTAAGTATCCATGGTGATGTGGAAAAAATGAATACTTCAGCCAACACTCATTGCACACATTCTGCATCAGGCAATTTAATCCCTTCATCAACCCCTAGGAATAGGTATTGTTATTATGCCCATTTCCTTGATAAGGAAACTGAGGCTTGGAGTAGGCTGTAGCATATAGGATGAGAAGAAAGCCAGGCAGAGTCTCAGGAAGCCCTGATGTCTAAAAGACCATGGGTGGGGGGTGCCTCTGAAGGGAGTCCTGAAGTGGTTCTTCTGGGTCATCCTGATGTTGCCAGGGGTCACGTGAGAGAAGGTTGGGATGACAGAGTGTCCAGGGGATGGAGACACAGCTTGGGTGCAGAGGAGTAGGGAGTAGGAGCTGGATCACAAGAGGTCTGGAAGGAATGGGAAGGGGAGAGGAGGACAGAGAAAGTGGTCTCACATTTTCCAACATCTAAGTCTGGCTGGGGAGGGCAGGAGAGAGACGGGGCCAGCTAACAGGGACTGAGGGTCCTGGGCTGCCGCCCTGCCCATCTGGGGGCAAAGACACTCGCCATTTGCCAGAGGGATGGACACTTCAGAACAACTTCCTTTCTGATATGGTCCAGCCGGTGGTGTCCCAGTCCTGTGTTAGCATGGAGCGCTCCCTCCCGCCCGTGGATTTTCTTCAGGGGACCGAGGACAGGGTGTGGGGTTAGGGGAGGTGGATGACTCACTGTCACCTCTCTCAACCGCCGGTATTCCCACACAAACCAGGGCTTTGTCAGAGCCAAGAGGTCTGTGGGGTGCCCTGGTGCTTCCCGGGGACTGTGGGCCCGTAGGGGACCAGGGTGCTCAAATGCCAGAACAAGGAGCCTCGCCTGGCTGCTGGACTAGGTGCCCTCCACGCTCAGAAACTTAACATCAAGAGGAAGTGGGGTGATGGGAGGAATCGGGAGATTGGGATTGACAAATGCATACTATTGATACTTTGTATAAAACAGTTGACTAATGAGAACCTGGGCTTCCCTGGTGGCTCAGAGGATAAAGCATCTGCCTGGAATGCGGGAGACCTGGGTTCAATCCCTGGGTGGGAAGATCCCCTGGAGAAGGAAATGGCAACCCACTCCAGTACTCTTGCCTGGAGAATCCCATGGAGGGAGGAGCCTGGTAGGCTACATGAGAACCTACTCTAAAGCACAGGGAACTCTACTTAGTATACTGTGGTGATCTGAATGGGAAGGACCTCCAAAAGGGAGGGGATATATGTATATGCATGACTGATACACTTTGCTGTACAGTAAAAACTAACACATTCTAAAGCAACTATATTCCAAAAAATTTAATTAAAGAAAAAGAAACTAGCTAACACTTTCCCCACTTCAGAAAGTCCAGAGCGACCACAGCTCTCAGCTGAGTTAGCCATACCCCTGGAAGTGTGCTCCGGGGAGTTTTAGGCCCAGAGTAGGGAAGGGTCTTGCCCAACACCTCATTCCATTGGTCAACCCCTCCTTCATCAGTGCCACCAGATGCTAATCCTCTGGCATTGTCACCTCCTCCTGGAAGCTTTCCCTGATTGTCTTCCAGGCTGGATGAGGGACTTCCCTTGCACTCCCAAAGCCCCTCAGGTATAACATTACCAGACTTGCCTATCCGATTGTCTATCCTATTGTCTATCTGTGCGTCCACTTGGCTCCACAGATTGAAGGCAGAGGCTACATCTGATCCACAGCAGTGCCCAGCTCAGGGTCTGCACAGAGCTGAGGTGTGGGTGTGTTTGTTGAACGGATCTCATCTGAACTGAACCGGCGGTGCCTTGTGAAAGGCCACAGACTTTGATCCTTCTCTGGCTCCCAGGCAGAGTACCACATTTTGGGTTTAGCATCCCTACCAAATGGATGTGCAGAGGCACAGAGGCCCTGAAAGATAGGAAACTGAAAGGGACATCCGGCTTCTCGTGCTCACGTTCCAGGGGAGGAAGCTGAAGCTCAGAGCGACAAAGGCATGGTCCATGGGCATAACGTGAATCACGCTCAGATGGTCTTGGCCCTGTTCCATGGCTCTCCTCCCAGAAATGCAAAAGCCTAGGTTTCCTCATCTGCAAAACTGGGCTAATACAGCAGCCTCTGGAAGCTCAGCCACGGTCCAGTTCTGTGAACTCACAGACACCAGGCGCCACGGTAGGGGAGGAGGGATCATTCCAGAGGCTGTTTATCATCTTGTCGTACCCCCTTGAGCTCTTGGAGCAAAACATTCCCAAGGAGCAGGGTGATTCATCATAGCACCATTTGCCAGTTCCAGAGAAAAGACAGACCATGAAATACATTCTGCAACTGTTAAACAGGAGACAAAGAAATGTTGATTAAGTTTCTCTTTAGTGGACAGAGACAGAATTGGGAGATATATATATATATACATTTTTCCCCCCTCCCAGAGATTCAGGCTTTGAGGGAAGGAAACTACCATGGTTTGAGCCAAACTGTCCCAAAATGCAAAGTGGTCCTCAGTGAACACCAAGGACTGAACCTGATAACAGCCACTGTGAAGGCTGACTGATTGGATGTGAGTTAAAACCAAATTAGATTGGCTGCTTTTGTTGTTCTTGGCACTAATCCATTCCAGAACTCTGATGGTCAAAAGGAAGATCAGCAACTCATCTTGCTTGCTCCACTTAAATTAAGCAAAGGAGAGCTTGTTGGATGGTTTGTACACCTTGTAACTTAAGAAGACATGGAGGGAGGTAACAGGTGAGTCTGGTTGAGGGATCTAGGGGGAAGCATGGTTTGATTGTGGTGAACTTGAATGGTGATCTTCCACCATTCACAGAAAACCACCGGAACTGCTCCAGCAGTGCAGGGACAGATGGATAACCCTATCTCTTATCTTGAAGTCACTGGATATCTATGCCCTGAGTTTGCATCTCTCAGAATACAATTGTTATATTCAACTCTTTAAAAAAATGGTACTTTTTGTACGTTGGTAAATGCCAGGGGTCAGGGTAGGGGGTGGAGGGGAGATGGGGAGTTAGTGTTTAGTGGGACAGAGTTTCAGTTTAGGAAGGTGAAAAATCCAAGAGATAGATGGCGGTGAGAGTTGCATGGTGTAGATGTACTTAGTGCCACTGAACTAACTATACCTTAAATATGGTTAAAACAGTATGTGTTACATTATGTGACTTTTACCTCAATAAAAAAATTGGGGGGTCATAAATGATCTTTATTAAGGATGCATATTCTCATGATTCAAACCCAAATACTTTAAAGGAATGGTATTCCTAATAAAAATTGACACGAAAGTGTTTTAAAATTGTAATAAAAAGCAAACATTTAAAAGACCTTTGTCTCTAGAAACACAGACTTTAAGGATTAAAAGTAACTCCAAACTGTCAGAATTAAAAGCTCACATCACAGAAACGGTTAATAAGTATTGACCAACAGATTACAACAATGATGGTGATTTAGTCACTAAGTTGTGTCCGACTCTTGCCATCTCATGGACTGTAGCCTACTAGGCTCCTCTGTTCGTGAGATTTTCCAGGCAACAATACTGAACTGAGTTAAAAAAAAATTTTTTTTAATTGTACGTCTCACTCCCATGCCACGACTGGGCAGAAGCGGGAGTGAACTTGACCTCTTTGCCCAAGTGAGGTTGTGTGATGACAGTAAGAAATTTCCAGAGATATGGCTTCTAATTTGACTCTGATGCCAAGAAGCTAAGTCTCCTCACGGGGACTCAAGTTTCCCCAACCATAAAATCACAGGGAAGAGAATGGGTAGCGTGAAAAGAGAGGACCCCTGAGTCATGGGCTGTGAAATCACACTACCTGGATTCTAATCTCATTTTTCTAGCTGTGTATCCTGAGGAAAGTTGCTTAACTTCTCTGAGCCTCAATTGTCTCATCTGTAAAGCAGAGGCAATAACATCTGCTCATGGGATTTGCTGCCAGGTTAAATAACATGATGTGTACAAAGCGCATAGCTTAGTGTTTGGCCCATATGAATTTTTTTTTTTTTTTAATGAAGGTGTGGTTAACACATAGTGAAATGCTCAGATCTTCAGCATTAAACTTTGATGATTGCATAGCAAGATACAGAACATTTCAATCACTGCAGAAAGTTTTCTCGTGCCCCTTCCTAGGCAACCCTTCTCCCAGTTTGGGGCGGGGGGAAACCAGATCTGATTTCTACCACCACAGGTTAGTTTCATCTGGTTTACAATTCCATACAAATAGAACTAGGCAGTATATATTGTATCTGTGTGTTTGTGGGGATTTTTAGCTTCTTCAGCATGACAGTTTTGAGGGTCATTCCTATTAACTGTGTGAGTGAGTAGGATGCTTCCTTTATGGCGTGTAGTATTCTATCACATAAGTGCTGTACAGCTTTTCCATTGTACTGGTGATGAGCCTCTGGGCTATTCCCTGTTTTTGCCTATGATGAGGACAGCTGCTATAAATCTTCTCATTAGAATTTAGTAGAAGACTTTCATGGACAGATGTTTTCATTTCTCTTGGGTAGATACCTGGGAGTGGAATGTTGGATCATAGGGTAGATGTCTGTTGCACCTTTGAAAGAAACTCCCAAATGATCTTTTAAAGGGGTTGTATCATTTCACATTTCCGTCAGTGATGTATGAGCACTCTAGTCACTCCAAACCCTCGCCAGCATTTGGTGTGGTCAGTCTTAAGGATTTTGGTCATTCTGGTATCACATCTTGGTTTTAATTTGCATTTCCCCGTGACTAATGAATTCCGGTCATGTGCTTACTTAGAAGATTTTCCAAGGTAGTTCCTCTCCCCTTTGCTGCTGTGTAGCTTTCACCCTCTATGATCGGAAGGACTGATGAACAAATAAGGAAGGGGAAAACTGATGACCAAATCTACTGAAAATGTAAAGAGCTCTACAAATACAAAATCAAAAGCTCAGCTCTGGAACCCCTCCACTGACTTGGGTTTCCCAGGACTGGGGAGCTAAGGACTTGCTTTTCTTGAATGAATTGGGGGACAAGATCATGGCTGACTTGACGTCAGATTTTTTTTTTTTTTTTTTTTTTTTTTTTTGCTGCACTGTGTAGCATGTGTGATTTTTAGTTTCTCGACCAGGGATTAAATCCCTGCCCCCTACAGTGCAAGTGCAGAGTCTTTTTTTTTCATTGTAGTATTATTTTGAGGTTTCCCAGGTGCTTGTGGTAAAGAATCTGCCTGCAATGCAGATTCAATCCCTGAGTCATGAAGATCCCCTGGAGAAGGAAATGGCAACCCACTCCAGTACTCTTGCCTGGGAAATCCCAGGAACAGAGGAGTTTGGCGGGCTACAGTCCATGGGGTCACAAAGAGTCGGAGACAACTTACCTGTTAAACAAGTGCTATTTTTAATTTTTTAAGGAAGCTCCTATTATTTCACACAGTGACTGTACCAATTTATATCCCCATCAATAGTGCACAAGGGTTCACTTTTCTCCACATCCTAGGCAACCCTATTTATCTATTTTTGATAACAGGCAAACTAAATGATGTAAAGAGATATCTCATAGTGATTTTAATTTGCATTTCCCTAATGATTAGCATGTTAAACATCCTTTCATGTACCTATTGGCCATTTGTATATATATATTTTTTTTGTGGAAAAATGTCTATTCAGGTCTTCTGCTTATTTTCTAATTGGATTCTTTGTGTTTTGTTATTGAGTTGTAGGCTTTCCTTACATATTTTGGATATTGATTCATTATCAGAGGACATGAAAATCTTTTTAGACAGTTTGGCAGTTGCCTCCTCATTTTGTTATTTCTTTTGTAGTGCAAAAGACTTTTGGTACTTTTTTTTCCTGTTTGCTGCTTGTTGGTATTGTCAATGATTTTTTTGGATAGGAAGCAGGGAGTCAAGCCCTGGACCACCAGGGAAGTTCCCAGAATGTTTTAATGATAAACTTGTCCTTGATTGAATAATCATGCTCACTGCTGCCATTTATGAACTGCCTACTCTGCTCCAGCAGTAGCACGGTACATGCATTCACACACAGCATGCGTATTTTCACAATAACCCCGCAAGGTTCTTATATGATCTCTATTCGGTGGTCGCTAAACATCGGGTATGAATTTCGTTTCACCTATTTATTTTTGGCTGCACTAGGTCTTCCTTGCCACACACGGGCTTTCTCTAGTTGCAGTGGTCAGGGGCTAGTCTTCACTGCTGTGCACGGGCTCCCGTTGCTGTGGCTTCTCTTATGGAGCACAGGTTCTAGGTGCACGGCTTCAGTGGTTGCAGCTCACTGGCCCTGGAGTGCAGGCTCAGTGGTTGTGGCTCACAGGCTCTAGTTGCTCCATGGCATGTGGAATCTTCCTGGACCGGGGATCAAACCCATGTCTCCTGAATTTACAAGCAGATTCTTATCCACAGAACCAGCCAAGTCCAGATAGGAATTTCTTTGCCTAACACCACACAGCTACATCTCCATGGGGTCTAGATTCAAAATGCAACAGTGGCTCCAAAATCTCACTCAAGTTGCTTTTTATTCAGCTGTGAAAAGGAATGAAGTGCTGATACATGCTGCAACATCGATGAACCTCAGAAATATTGGGCTAAGCGAAGACAGCAGACATAAATGGTCACCCAGTGAGTGATTCAATTTATGCCAAATATCTAGAAAGGGCAAATCTACCTTTAGATGGATAGCAAGTAGGTGGTTGCCTGAGATTGTGAGGAGAGGAGAACCGGAGAAAGTGTTTAATGGCTGTGGGCTTTTCTCTTGGGGTGACAAAAATGGTTTGCAACTAGATGGAGATGGTGGTTATACAACACAGGAAATGTAATAAATGTCACTGAACACTTACACATTTTTTGCTGTTGTTGTTTGCACCAGGTCTTAGTTGCGGCATGTGGGATCTTTGATCATCATTGTGGCATGTGAAATCTTTAGTTGCAGCACGTGGGATCCAGTTTCCTGACCAGAGATCGAAACCAAGCCTTCTGCATTGGGAGTGCAGTCTTAGCCACTGGACCATGAGAGAAGTCCCTAAAATGGTTAATTTTATGTTACATGACTTTTACCTCAATAAAATTTTTTAAAAAACCAAACACTTCACTCTGCCGTCTTTTCCTCATTAATGAGCATACTCTTACCACGAATGATTAAGTCCTTGGGGCAGTAAAGTTCCCCAGCACCTGGTCCCAATCTTTTCTCTCCCAGAGTATCCCCTGTTTGCTTGAGAATTTCAGGGAGGAAATGGAGCATGATCCAGGGAATGGGCCCGAGTCAGCCTGCCTGAGTTCAAGGGCAGGCATCTCCATGTTCTCATCTGTAAAATGGGGCTGCTAATGCTAGCGGGCTCATGGGGTTGTTTGAGATGGACCAGTATCAGGCGTGCAGTGTCCGGGCACAGGGAGGGTTGAGAGGCACCGTTTACTTTCCAGGCTGTGCTGTCAGGGCAGACCATCTGCTTCTACCGTCACCCGTGCTGCAGATGTTTAATGAGCGCCTGCTACCTGACAGGCACTCTTGTAGGCCTCGGGGATTCATCTCTAAGCAAGAATAAAATTCCTTTCTTCTTGGAGTTCACACTCCAATTGGGGTATAAGACAATAAATAGACAAAGTAAGTAAAATACATAGGATGTTGCATGTGTGTGTGTGCGAGCTGTTGTTCAGTCGTTTGCGACCCCGTGGGCTGTAGCCCACCAGGCTCCTCTGTCCATGGAATTCTCCAGGCAAGAATACTAGGGTTGGTTGTCATTTCCTTCTCCAGGGGCTCTTCCCGGCCCATACTAAAGAGGAAAAGATAAATAAAGGGTGTGGATAGGAAGTTTGGGGGAAACATTAGAATTTTTTAATCGGGTGGCCAGAGGTTTCCCTGAGTAATGTTCTGAGGGCAGTGAGGTGTTTTCATCTCTTCTTGCTGCTATAGCGAGTTAACACAAACTTAGTGGCTCAAAACAACACAAATGCAGTATTTTACATTTCTTGAGTTAGTTCAAAATGGGTCTCATGGGGCTGAAATCAAGGTGTTGGGGAGCTGTGTTCCTTCCAGAGGCTCTGGGGAGAATTTGTACCTTGCCTTTGTGAGCTTCTAGAAGCTGCCCGCATTCCTTGGCTCATAGGCCTGCATCATTCCAGCATCCACCCCTGTCATCACATCTTCTTCTCTTTGACATTTCCTACCTCCCTCTTTTCCTTATAAAGACCCTTATGGGGCTTCACTGGTAGCTCAGTGGTAGAGAATCTGCCCGTCAGTGCAGGAGACACAGCTCGATCCTGATGCAGGAAGATCCCACATGCTGTGGAGCAATTAAGCCCATGCGACACAACTACTGAGCCTGTGCTCTAGAGCCCAAGAGCCACAACTGCTGAAGCCCAGGCACCTCGAGCCTGGGCGCCACGAGAGAAGCCACTGGAGTGAGAAGCCTGAACACTGCAGTGAAGTGCAGACCCCACTCGCAGCAGCCAGAGAAAAGCCTGAGCAGCAGTGAGGACCCAGCACAGCCAAAAATAGATAAAATTACATGTGTGTGTATATATACACACATATACACATGTATACACATATATATGCATGCATGTACATATATATATAAAGACCCTTGTGATTATATTGGGCCCACCTGGATAATCCAAAATACTCTCCCCATTTCAAAATCCTTAATCACACCTGCAAAGTCCTTTTTGCCATGTAAGGAGACATACTCACAGGTCCTAGGGATTAGGATGGGGACATCTTCAAGGGAGCCATTCTGTCTACCACATGAGGCATAGTATCTAGAGGAGAGCAAGTGCAAAGGCCCTGAGGCAGGGCTTGCTAGGCATGTCTGAGGAAGACGGAGACCAATGAAGACGGAGGGGAGTGGGCAAGAGGGGAGTGGTCTTTCTTGAGGTCAGAGAGGAAGAAGCTTCAATGGCTCTTGCAGATCCTTCTGGGTCCCAGTGAGGACTGTGACCTTTACCCAAATAAGCTGGGAGCAGGTGAGGGACATGACCTTATGGGTTTTAACAGGATGCTTCTGGCTGCTGTGTCAAGAACAGACTCTCCATTTGAGAGTCTGTGAGATACTGCAGGTGGCTGCAATATCCATGAGATGACGGCAGCTGGACCATGGCAGTAGAGGGAAGAGGTGAGATGGGTCTAAATCTGGATTTTGAAGGTCAAGTTGCAAGGAACCACTTAAGAATCAAAAGTGAGGTGTCACGGAAAGAGGGGAGTCAAGGAGCAACAACTGAAAGGATTAAGATGTTCTCCAAGATGGGAAGACCACAAAAAGTCAGGCCTGGGGCTGCTGGTGTAGGACTTTGAGATGCCTGTTGGGTATCCAGAGGGAGATACCGAGTAGAAAGTCAGGTTTATGAGTCTGGAGTTTGGGCGAGGGGTCTGGAGGGATCTGTTGGCAAGATATCGGCATGTTGGTATTTAAAGCCATGAGCCTGGATGAGATCTCCCAGGAAGTGCAGGCAGAGCCATCAAGGACTGAGACCTGGGTCCCTTTGCTGAGGAGGAACCAGTGACGTAGGAAGAAAACCAGGCCAGGACAAGGTCCTGCAAGCCTTAAGAGTGCCACATCCTGCCATAACTGTCCAAAGTGAGTGCTGAGCAAGGATGGTGGAGCAGAGGAGTGTTCTCTGGCCAACAGCCTCTACGGGAGACAGTTTATGGGAGCTGGACCTACCGAGGCAGCCCTGCGATTCCAGAGCTGTTTCCCCTCCAGGCAGCAGGACAGATCTGGTCAAGAGGTCTGACCCCTGCTCTCCCAGCATCATTTCCCTCTGGTCTCAGCTCCAGTTCGGCTTTTAAGACTCAGCTCAGTTACTCCCCTCTGCCACGTGGCTGTGCTGCCCCCCACGGCTGAGCTGGGGGCCCCCGCCCAGCTCCCACTGCTCCCACTGGACAGCTCCCCACACCCAGCCTGTGTACACATCTCAGTCTCCCACTGGGCTTCTCGGAAGCTTCCTGTGTGGGCATCCCCCAGCCTAGTGTGGCGTGAGGTGTCAGACCCTCAGTAAACGTCTGAGAACACACTCAGCAGAAGCCCCTTCCCCTGGGATGTGACTGTGTCCAGTGCTTGGTCGTCCAGATGCGTCCGTCCCCTGAAACTTGGGGTGCTGGGATCCTCCTGGGCCCTCGTGGCAGACTGGCCATCACAGCACCTGCCTGCTGACAGTCACTGAAGAGCTGTTAAAAAATATCAGGAAAGGGGCCAAGAACTGGGTCCAAGTTCAAGTCCTGGCACTCACGAGTCCTCAGGACTTCAGTCTCCCATCTCTGAAAGGGAGAGGACGCACGCTCATCCCTTAAGCTCCTCCTCCTCAGCGACCTTTGGGAGAATGTTTGGCAAACTGTAAACCAGCCGGGCATTCGGAGGTACCACAGTCAAGGCTTCTCCCTGGTGGCTGATTCAGGGCACGTGACTAGAACTGTGTGACCCACCACAGGCCACGTGAGGCCTCTGAGTGGGTTCTCCTCAAGCCACTCAGGATAAATGGCGTCCTCCTCAGGGAGCCGGATCCGGGGAAGGAGTGGGACCTGGCCCACGGAAACTCTAACACACACGTGGATGTTACAGCGTTTCCAGCGACAGTGACTAAGGGCTACATGAAGCAGGTGGCTGGAACCGTCCTGAAACTCATCCCAGATCTGCTCTGACCAGACCCCACTCAGGCCACCTTCTTCTCAAGGGGTGTGCCCTGCCTTAACCTCCAGGGCAGGGCCCAGGCTCCCCCTCAACACAGACAACACACAGGAGGCTCAGCGTGTGGGGCCATTCGTTGACCTTTACTTCCCCAAATGACGGTGGTCAGGGGTTGAAGGAACTGGAGGCAGAGGAGGGGATACAGACAGAAGCAAAAAGCTACACCCTCAATGTGCTGTGATGGGCTGGAGAGAGGTTCGTCTGCGACTGACAAGTCCCTGCCCTTACCCGCTATGTGAGATGCTCAGGAAGTCTGGGCTCAAGAATACACACTCATTCAAGCCAAATCCCTTCCATCGGCTGGAGGAGGGCCAGGCCTCTTTAGGGCCTGGTTGCTGCACCAGTGGGACCACTGTGCTAATGGCCTTAGCGCCTTGACCTAAACAAACAGGGGAGGCCTGGCCTGGCTCCCTCTGCACAAGCAGAGAGACAAAGGTGACTAATTAGCAGGACATCTATCTGCGGGGTATGGATAACGGCAGAGAGTGGTGCTTGCGGCAGTAGATAAGGACTCTAAAGTGTAGTGTAAACCTACAAGGTGGGGTGACGTGGGGATTAAGTGAGAAAATGGAACTCTGTGAGGTGACCCAACTTTTCAAGAGGCTTCCAGGACAGTCCCTGTTCACAGGGTATTTCAGCCCCCTGGCCTGAACCCCTCAGGAAGGCAGAAGGAAGAAGTGCTGGTCTGCACTCCGGGGCCTGGGCACTGTCATGACTGTCCAGATCTCTGTGGCCACAGGGCATCCCAGCAACCTGAGACCTTGTGCCCCAGAAGGGCTGCCCTCAAGGCCCTCGTGCCAGGCTGCGAAGGCCACCTCTTCTACCGCTTCTTCTTGGCCTCCTTCTTGGGTCTCTTGTTTGCAGAAGGAGCAGTGGCCTTGGGTTTCCTCGTCACCTCTGCACTTCGGGGCTCAGATGGTTCTGCCTCCTGTGTGGTGAGAGAGAGGAGAGTCCCGCTTAGACAAATCAAGCCTGACACCAGCGAAATGAGACGTCTGAAAGGACTTTGCAAAGGGAAGCAGAGAAACCAGGGATCAAACCATCACCACAGGGACCTGGGAGCCGTGTGTTCCGGGACTGTCCTCGGGGAGCAGGTGAAGGATAAGGGAGGAGGCCCAAGGGGAGGGGCGGCTTCTGGAGTCTCACAGGCCTGGGGGGCACCTAGGCTCCCCCAGTTCCAGCCCAGTGACCTGGGGGCAACTCCCTTCCCTTTTCTGCATCTCGGCTCACCCGCCTGAGGGATGGAAACAGTGGCGAGCACCTTGCAGGGCTGATGTGCTCGGGGAGAACCCGGGAAACACAAATGCACCCGGGGGCCGTGGGGTACATCAAGCAGGGCCCAGGCAGAGCACGGCTGGGGAGGCGGCGGCGGGCAGACTTTGTGCGGCTTGCCCTCCTTCTGGCCCTGCCACCCCCTCCACCCATTCAAGCCGCAGAGGCGGGGACAGGGAAGGGTGGAGAGCGCAGCCGCTTCAAGGTTCTGCGGCGCCTGGCAGGGGTGCCCTGTGGGAAAGGGCAGAGGGCAGCCTCGGGGCACAACTCCAGACTCTCTCTCAGTCCGGGGCAGCTCTGGTTTTCATCTGTCATGTACACTGTGATTTGTTCCCTGTGCAATCTGGTTTAAACAAAGGTTCTGCTGCTGAAAAAAGGTTTAAAACCACAAAGCAGCCCTGGCCTTCACAGGGCTGATAAAGAAAGTGGACTCTGGGGAGGGGAATTGGCCTGCCCCAGCCTCACAGGCTCATGTCAGAGGAGACTCTGGAGTGGGACCTGTCCTGTCGGGGAGTCTCCTCCTCCCTGGTGATAAACTCAGCCAAGAAGGATGCTAGAGTTCCCATATAGCACAGAGAACACGAGCCACGGTCCGCAGGCCTGGTCGGGCCCACAGGCAGACCTCACTTGGCCTGCAGTGTTTATTTTTAGGAAGTCGAGCCAGTTGGGAGATTTCCCATTCAACGTGGAGTCCTTGCTTTTCTTGAAAACTTTTAAACATCTGGTGACACTGGCCTCATGGAAGAAATGGGCTGAGCAGCGGCTGTCCCTTTATTCACTGGCCCCCGCCCCCTGCCCTGGCTCCTGCCACTCCACTGGCCCCAGCACTGTAGTAAAGAAACGTTTTCAGTACTTGTGTTCTTTTGTTTAAAAATGGGAGAACAAAAAGCAGACTCAGAAGACAAGGAGGGAGCATGGTGTTTCTAGAACATTTCTTCATGTCTAACTGGCCAGCTTCCAGCTTGCTTTACTCTTGGTCTTTCTCTGCTCACCGTCGGCTTCTGGCCCCAGCCTCGAGCTTCCCTCAGACAGAAGAGGCTGTACTGGGGCTGGAGACAGGCGGTCCCCACCTAAGCCCAGTCCAAAGGTGCACCAGCTCCCTCTTATCAGCCTTCACTAGCTCTCCACCCTGCTCGCCTGCCAGCAGGGAAACCAGGCGTAAAGGCCCAGCCCAGTTCCAAGCACCCATGGGTGATCCTCCCTAGATAACCAGAGGGCTGGCCCCTGGCTGGCCAGAGCTCTGATTGAGCCCAACCAGTCCCCTTGCAGTGATGGTATTTATGAAAGAGAAGGAGGGAGGGTGGAAGGGAAGAAGGAAGGAAGAAGAAAAAGGGGGGGAAAGCTACCCCATTAAAAAAACAAAGAGAACAAAACTTCAGAGGAGACACTGTGTCCAGTGCCCAGGCTGGCAGCTGCGAGCCAGCAGGAGGGTGACGGTTTAAGGCCAACCTCACAAGCACAGCACCTCTGGAGACTTTGGGAACTGAAAACAGTCCCCAGTCCAGTACCTGTGTGGCCGGCCAGTGGAAACCAGTCAGTACCTGCGTTCCCCAAGCAAACAAGATCTGATTAAACAAAAGGGTTTCTGCACAAGGGACTTGCCAGGGCTGCTAGGATCTCCAGGGATGGAGCCCCACTCTCAGTTCAAAGCTGGGGTCTCCTCTGATTTTAGTGGGGCCGGTTTAGAACCCAGAGACGAGGACACCCAGCTGTCATCCCTCGTGCTTTACTCCACAGGCCTTCTCTCTGGCACCTCATCCTGTCTGTCACCTCCCAGATCTCTCTCCTGGCCCAGCATGGAATGGGCACCTCCCAGGCACCTCCAGCTCAAGTGCCGCAGACAGAGCATGGCCCCTCTGCAGCCAGCCTGGCCTTCCTCCTCCACCCCACCCCCTCCAGTAGGCAGAACAACCAGAGTCCCAGCAGCTCCTCCGTCCCTTTGCTCCCCTCCATCCAACAGTCACCAGATCCTGCTGACTTGACCTCCTCCACCTTGACTCGGCCACCGTCTTGAGCATCAAAGGCCCTAATTCTTTATGCCATGACTTGTGTACCTGCCAAAAGAATTTTTCTAAAATGCAGATCCTTTCCACCTTAAACCTTCCAGTGGCTTCCATCACCCACAGTCTTATGTCCTGCGATGGCAGCTAAGGAGGCCACCTCTCCAGCCTCTCCTCCATCCCCCATCCCAGGACAGGCCCCAGGGCTTCCAGTGCTCAGCCCTAAGCAAGAGGAGCGCCCTTCTCTCCCTGGCCGCCCAGCAAAGCCCTCCCCACGGTTTGGCCCCCAGGAACACACTGCTGCTCCCTTCCAGCCTTCCTCCACTCTTCTTCCGCAGGTGCATGCTCTCCTCCACCCTGACGCCCCAGGCACCCAGGAACCTCAGCAACTCAGTGCTCACGAGGGTCTCCCCTCCTAGCCTGTGAGCCCCTTAGACGCTTCAACTGTTCCTGAAAGAATGAATGAAATCAAAGAACACACAAGGTCTCCCATAACCACGGGAACTTCTCTCTTGCTTTGTCATCATTAAAATACAGCACTTAAGACTAGATCTGGGGCTTCCCTGGGTGGCTCAGTCGGTAAAAATCTGCTTGCCAACGCAGGGGACGTGGGTTCGATCCCTCCTTCAGGAAGATCCCACATGCGGTGGAGGAACAAAGCCTGTGCACCCTCAACTACTGAGGCCCACACGCCCTAAAGCCTGTGCTCTGCAACAAGTGAAGCCCGAAACGAAGAGCAGGCCCTGCTCACCACAACTAAGGAAAGCTCGCGCACAGCAGTGAAGCCCGCCACAGCCAAAATATAATGCAAATAAATTAATTTAAAAAGACTAGGCCTCACTTTTTGCATAGGGACAGAGGACACAGCAGATTTTAAACCCAATATATGCACCCTAAGTCAATATCTAGACATATAGCCATCAATAAGAACAGTAACGGATTTCCCTGGTGGCTCAGATGGTAAAGCGTTTGTCTACAATGCGGGAGACCTGGGTTCAGTCCCTGGGTTGGGAAGATCCCCTGGAGAAGGAAATGGCAATCCACTCCAGTACTATTGCCTGGAAAATCCCATGGACAGAGGAGCCTGGTAGGCTACAGTCCATGGGGTTGCAAAGAGTCAGACACAACTGAGCGACTTCATTCATTCATTCAAGAACAGTAACAGGAAGAGCCACAATAGCTGTTAATATTTACAACATGCCAGGCTCCATGTTCTGTGGTCTGGACATGTCTTATTTTTCCCTCACAAAATGCCGTAACGTGCCCCATTTTAAAGAAGAGACATTCAGAGAGGTTATGTGACCTGCCTCCACTGGTAAGCAGCAAGGCCAGGATGAACCTAAGATGTATGGTAGGTATATAGCCTCTTTCGGGTTTCCTAGGGGCCTTGGGCTGATGGAGATCAAGAATCGGAGTGAACTGTGGATCTACTTTCTGTTTAGCTGAATCTGGAAGCACGGTGATGGTGGACTGACAAAAACAGCTTGTTCAGGACCGTGCCGATGGGCGGCTCAGGACCCCCTGCTTGCGGCAGGGGTCAGGAAAGGGGCTTAGCGCCCCTCGAGTCAGGCTCTGCTCCCACCGTTGAGAGCAGCTCCCCACGGGCGCGTGGACACAGTCCTCGAGTCATCCGAGCGCCTCGTCTGTCTCCTCTCCCCCCAGGCCGCCTCCTCTCTTCTCCAGCTCAGGTTCTAGCACTGTCACGCTCCCAGTCCCCCAAGCTACAAACCACGAAGCCATTTCTGAGTTCTTGCCATTCCCTGCCTGCCCCCACATCCAATCTGTCACCACAGCCAGTCCATTCGGCTTTCCACAGAGCTCTTAGCTCTGCCGGGTCCCCTCTGGACACACTACTGAGCCGGCTCAGACGAGCCCTGCACCGCCCACCCCAACGCCCCGGTCTCCTGCCTGCCCACCCCAAGGTTTTCCTCACCATCCGCCACACTGCTTTCAGTCTATCCTCCTAAAACAAGCATCCTGACCAGCCTGTTTTCTGTTTTAAACGTATCGCTGGTTCCCTCTTCGTATAAGGCAGATTCCAAGAACCCCCGAGTGGCCTCCAGAGCTGTTCCAACTGCAGCTTTGGCCCTGTCCCCGGGCACGCCCCCTCAGGCAGCCCACTCTGTCACTTCTGGGCGACTGGCCAGCTAGCAACTCCCAGATGCGCTGTGTGTTTCCTGCTCTGCACAGGTGCTCGGCACCCATAACCCATCCGTCTGCACCCAGAGCACACAGGTTCTGGGTCAGGCAGTGCAGGGGAACCAAGAGGAGGCGCACTTCCTGATGTGTGCCACGTGACTGCCTCACAAACACCAGCCACTGAGCCTCCCATCACCCTGGTGAGCCCATCCCTGGGGGCCCCATTTTACAGGCCTCACCAAAACTTAGCGACTCAGCCAGTGGGAAGAGCCCCTTCCCCGAAAAGGGGAGGGAATGAAGGCAGCTGTTATACACGTGATTCGGCTGCTGGGGGTTCTAGCCAACAGAGCAAGTTCCAAATTCTTAGCTGGCAAGAATGACTCTGAATAAATGGCTGACTTTTCATTTCTCTTCAAATGTGCATTGCTGGTACAAGCCAGGCAGACGGCAGACTCCGAACATGACAGCCCCACCTTTCAGTCACGCCTCCTCTGCAGCAAGCTCCCCCTGCAATCTCATGTTAGGGAGTGAAAGAACCCCTCCACCCGGGGAGTTCCTGGGTCTGCGGAGGCGTCCTCCGTGACACAGGCTTCATCAATAATGAAGCAGCTCCACAGCCACTTATGAGGCCAGGAAATTGCTGCTATTCATCAGCTTCAAATAATCGAATCTGTGCCACAGTGCATCCAATCCCTTCCAGCAGGGAGAGCAAACAGAATTTTTATAATTTCCATTATACAGTTCAGGGTGGACCGAGTCCAATAAATCAGGACAAAATGTCATTCTACACAGACTGAAGCTCTTCTCTCCTCTGGAATGATCCTAGCAAAGGAGACCCTGTGCTGTGCACAGGCAGCCCCATGGGTCTTATCTCACCCGATCCTCAAGGACGGTGTGGGACAGACATATATACACGATCACGTATAAGATCGGTAACTAATGAGAACCTACTGTATAGCCCAGGGAACTCTTCTCAACGCTCTGTGCTGTGCTTAGTTGCTCCGTGGTGTCTGACTCTTTGTGAGCCCATGGCTGCAGACCGCCAGGCTCCTCTGTCCATGGGATTCTCCAGGCAAGAATACTGGAATGGGTTGCCATGCCCTCCTCTAGATCCTCCCCACCCAAGGATTGAACCCAAGTCGCCTGCATTACAGGCGGATTCTTTACTGTCTGAGCCACCAGGGAATCCCACTCAGTGCTCTATGGTGACCTAAACAGGAAGGAAATCCAAAAAAAGAGGGGATATATGTATATGAGTGGCTGATTGACTTTCTGTACAGCGGAACACAACACTGTAAAGCACCTATACTCTAATTTTTTTTTAAAAATTATATATATATATATATAAAAAATTATATATATATAATATATATAAAAAAAGAACTACATGGGCTGGGTGTGAATGCCCTCCTTTTCTAGCTCAGAGCACGGGCTCAGAGAGGGGAAGGCGCCGGGGCTGAAGCTCCAGCCTGCCCTGCTGTGCACTCTTGCCTGAGGCCCTGGGCAGGGTGGCAGCTGGGACACCTTGCAGGCTGGGACTAGCACTGGCCTTGAGCAGAGGATAGGACCAGCTAAAATCAAGCGGGGAAAGCTGTTCATGTGAGTTCCACAGGAGAACAGAGTCCAGGACGCGCTTGGCAGGCGAGGTGAGCTATGATTAGCAAGAATGGCCCATGCAGCTTAGCCCAGACACGATTCAGCACCCCTGCAGCCCTGCCCACCAGCTGGTCTGTGGCTTCATGCACATCCGGCCGTCTCTGCCATGAGTTGGTGAGCATCTCAAGACCGTGTTTAGACCTTTGCCGTACCCACTGCATGGCAATCTCATGAGAACAGCTCATTAAGTAAAAAACACCCTGCTGCCCAATTCAATTGCAGCCCCCTCAAGCTTAAAAAAACACAGGGCAGAACTACAGAGGTGGTTCTGTGAGATTATCTCCTGAGGTGTTGAGAATAGGTATACACCTTGCCCAAGTTAATCATTTACGATGGCAGCCTTCACTGGCAATCAGAGGCTGAGTTTAAAATCAAGACCTGGGGCTTCTGGCAGTCCAGTGGTTAAGACTTTGAGCTTCCGATGGTGGGGACACGGGTTCGATCCCTGGCTGAGTAACTAAGATCTAGTTTGCTACACAGCATGGCCAAGATAACAAAATCAAATCAAATCAAGACCTCCATGCTGGATATTCCAACAGGAACTTCCAGGCCATGGCGCCACTACCAAAGGAAGGCTCCATCGATCTCGGGGCTTCCTGGTTGACAGTGAAGTCTACGTGGGCATCACATGGAATGCCACTCCTGCCATCAATTCTGGTGAGCTCTCCTCCACTGGATCACAGTGCTGGGCACCAGCTGTCTTTGTCTACCCCCTCCCCCATCAAGGCCATCTCTTTCCTTGTCCTATGTGATTCTGGAGGGCTCTCAGTCACTGTGACCACAGCCACGGCCAGTTAAACATGGCCTGGCCAGAAATGGTACCCAATGCCCCTTCCCACCTATGAGGCAAAGTACAGATATGTGGTCAGGCCAGGGCCAAGCAGAGGCCTTCCATGAGATCAGGAAAGTGAGCAGAGGCAGAGAAATGGCTTTCTTTGCTTATAAAGCATGGGCAATAGGAAGGACACAGACTGGGGCTGCTGCAGCCATTCTGCTGACGTGTGGCAAGGCCCTAAGAATGAAGCCAACACTGGCGGGAAGGCAGGAGATGGAGAGACAAAGGGAGTCCTGATGACCTTTCAGCTTCTGTATCCAGCTGTGCCTTGAAATTCCCAGTTCTAAAAGCCAACACACTCTCTTTCTATCCTCCTCAAAAATTTTTTTACTTATTTATTTGGCTGTACCTGATGGCATGGGGACCTTTGTTGCCACGTGTGGGATTTTCCATGGGTGCGGCATGTGGGATCTTCCCAAGCTCCCTACGTTGGGAGCATGGAGTCTGAGCCATTGGACCACCTAAAGAGTCCCCTACAGCCTCTAAGGAAACTGCTGGAGTTGAGTTGCTGAGTTTTCAACTGAAAGAGTCCCCATTAACAGAAGAGACTGAGGCAAGCCCACAAAGATGGCAGGGTAGGAGCGAAGGCGCCTGCTGAGGGGCTGGCGGCTGGCTAGGCACATGTGACATAAGCATACGAAGACCTGAGAACAGTCAGCATTTAAACTACTAGGAGAGTTTGTGACTAGCAGATGAACTATTACTACCTATGACATGAGTCACTGAACAAAAAGTCAATACCTGCTTGCCCAGGATGGACAGGAGTAACATTCTGGGCAGAAACGGATCCAAAGGAGGCTTGGGAGGATGCTCAGGTAGACCGTGGGGAACACGGACAGGACTCCAGACCTTCGCTTCCTCATTACCTACTCCTTCATTCCTGGAACATGGCTCCCACCTCGTTCAAACTACTGCTCTCACTTAGAGAAAAGCGATAGGCTATCTTCCCAGAAAATGTGACCAAGCATGGAAGCATCACGTTTTTGCACAGAACTGCAGGAAGCGCACAGGCTTCTGCAGTCTTTATCTAGGGGCGCCCTAGGGATCCAGAACTCTGCTAAGAATTTAGTTCTACTGAAACCCAGCTCTGAAGGAGGGCAGTCTGAGTATGTCCTCATCAAGTGGAGCAGCCTTCCTTCCATCACTCAGCCCAGTCTCAGTGTCCTCCTCGAACCACACAGGGATTTGCAGCGAGACCAGTCTTCTAGTCCTCTGCGCATTAGTCTGTCCATCTCCAAGAAAGTGAAGGAACGGAGACCCCAGTTTTGTCTGCATGGCACTCCTGCTCCCTTGGGAACTGACTTCCCACTCCCGCTCAGAGGTCATACCGCAGGATGCTCCCCTCCCCAACACTGGCCACAGCGGTCCCAAGCTGGGTCCCAGGTACAGCTCTTTCTCTGGGGATTCTGGAACTGGGACCAAGCAGGAAGGCAGCCTCCAGGGGCTGCAGGTGAAAGATGCAAACTTGGGAATCTGTTAGTGGCCATGTTTTATCTTATCACAAGGACAGCAAGCAGAGGAAGGAGAGCAAGAGAAGTTGAGAGACAGGAGACGCACAGGAGGGGAGGCAGAGGGGATGTGAGTGATGGGGATCCACCCCTTCCAGAGGCCCAACTGCATCCCTGCTCAGGGAGACCACCCATATCTTTCCAGTATCTCTATACTGCACGAGAACTGCCTCAAGCAAGTCAGGCATGCCTCAAGTCCAGGCCTTCCCTGAATCTTCATTTCCCTTGAAAGGCTTAGCAACTCATTCTTAGGGTTTTGAGAAGTAATACTATGTTGGTTAAAAGAATCCCCAGGTCTCCATCCCCAACTTCTTGCCAACTTTTCCCTTCCCACTTGGATGTCATCTGTTATTACAAACTTGACACACAGAGAACTGAACGCCTCCTGTGCCCCAAATTGGTCTGTGCTTCAGGGAAGCAGTCTAAGGACCATGGCTGCATAACATAATCACCTGGGCACTTGAGGAAACTTCTGATCCAAGGCTTCAGAGAACAACTGAACCAGAATCTCCACGGGTGCAGCCAAGGCCTTTGAAAATTCCCCAGGTGGAAACAGCCAGATAGAGAATCACAGATCAGACCAAGGAAAGGCAATTCATGATAACGCTCGCCAGTCCCTTGCTCAAGGCAGACATCAACAAATAATTTCTTTACTCTGAAGCCTAAAAGCAGCCCCAGAATCCTTTCCACCATGGCCACCATACAAACAATCAGACTGAGCATGAGATGAAACACAGCTGCATTCTGGAACTGACAGAAACGGTACAAGGATCCACCTTCTTAGATTTTAGAACCTGGCCTACGAGAAAATAACTTGGATTAAATGTGGCCCAGGACTCAAGCAGGCTCAAACAAATGTTTGTTTTCTCGGGTCTTAGTTTAATGAGGTGTCAATGAGAAAACGTTCTCATCTGGCTTAGGATTCTAGGGGCTTTGGTTTTAATTTTACAAATTAGTTCTCGCTCTACTATAGAAAAGAAAGGGGGTGGGGTGGGAAGCATTTCTCTGTGTTCCTTTTTTCCTTCCCTGATTACCCCCAAAAGAGCTTTCAAATAATCTGCTAAGTATTGAAATACTGAAGTCATAAACTAGTTGCAGAAAATCAGCTTACTGGAACAACAGGAAAGACATTCTTTTGCCTTTCAAAGCCTTTCCCATCATCTAGAGCCAAAAATATTATCTTCTGACCCAAAAAGCCACTAATAAACCTTGCTTCTATAGGCTAAGCAAGAGGCACAATTTTCCCCTAAGCAATGTGGCTGAGAGAGCAAGACTGTTCTCTGGGCCCCCACCCCACACCCATCCTCTCCCACCTCCTTGTCACCTTCCGTTTCCAGGTACTTCGCTCCTGCTCTCAAGCTGCCTAGAGTCCCCACAGCTGTCCTCATTCCCACAGGCTCCTTCCTCCACAAGAGTGCCCCAACCCCAAGTTAAAACCCCTTTCTTTTTCCCTTCTATCCAAATTCCAGTCACAGCTAGCAGCTGAGCACAATCTCTAACCACAGCCTTAGCACTCATTCTCTCTTCGTAAAGCTGTTTATACACATAGAATTTGGTGTTTCCTTTCCATTTACTTAAGAGTTTGGGAAAAGCCTGCCTTATGGGGGTATGCAGAGGAAAGCTAGCAATGGAATCCCTGCGTAACTGAGGACCATTTTCGGGCATGACACATTAATAAAAAGTCAAATTAATGGTACTATTTTTTTGCTACTGATCCACTGAAAAACCAAAAAACAAACAGAAACAAAAAACCTAACACAGGAACCTTCAGTTACAAAGACAATTCACTTGTGTTCCTTATTCCCCTAAACTTGAAGAGAAAAGAAAATGAGATGTTTTGAACCACATTTGTATTTTTAAACATGAGGTTGTTACAGAGTAAAGTAAGTCAGAAAGAGAAAAACAAATACCATATACTAAGGCATATATACAGAATCTATAAAAATGGTACTGATGAACCTATCTGCAGGAAAGGAATAGAGACGCTGACATAGAGAATGGACTTGTGTATATGGGGAGGAGAGGGAGGGGAGAAGATGGCTGGATGGACTGAGAGAGTGGCTGGACATACAAACACTCCCATGAGTGAAGCAGAGCTGGTGGGGAGCTGCTGGAGCAGGAGCGCAGCCCCGTGCTCTGTGATGATCCAGAGGGGTGAGATGTGGGGGGAGGGAGGCTCAACAGGGAGCGGACACACGTGTACATATGGCTGGTGCACAGTGTTGTACATCAGAAACACAACATGGTAAAGCAATTATATTCTAATTTTTTAAAAAAGATGAGGGTGCTGATACCAAAATCAAAGATATCACAAATAAAGAAAATTAAAGGGTAATATCACTGATGAACACAGTGACGCAAAAATCCTCAACAAAGTATTAGCAAACCAAATCCAACAGTATATTAAAAGGTTCATACACCATGATTAAGAGAGATTATCCGAGAGAGGCAAGGATTTTTCAAAATCCACAAATCATCAACATGATATACCATATTAACAAACTGAAGAATAAAAACCATATGAGCAGAAACCCAACAGATGCAGAAAAAGCTTTTGACAAAATTCAACATTCATTCATGATAAAAACTTTCCAGAAAGTAGGCACAGAGAGGACATACTTCAACATAATAAAGGCCATATATGACTAACACACAGCTAATGTCATACTCAATGGTGAAAAGCTGAAAGCATTTCCTCTAAGATCAAGAAAAGACAAGGATGCCTCCTCTCACCACTTTAATCCAACACAACATTGGAAGTCCTAGCCACAGCAATCAGATAAGAAAAAGAAATAAAAGGAATCCAAATTAGGAAAGAAGTAAAATTTCCCTGTCTGCAGATGATACTACCTGTCTACCATACATAGAAAATCCTAAAGAGGCCACCAGAGATCTCCAAGAGCTCATTAGTGATACAGAAATCTGTTGTATTTCTATACATCAACAATGAACTATCAGAAAGAGCAATTAAGGAAACAATCCCATTTACCATCATGTCAAAAAGAATAAAGTACCTAAGAATAAACCTATTAATACCTAAGGAGGTAAAAGACCTGTACTTGGAAAACTATAAGACACTGACAAAAGAGATGGAAGATGACACAACTGATGGAAAGAAACCCCATGCTCTCGGACTGGAACAATCAATACTGTTAAAATGACCATACTACCCAAGGCAATCTACAGAATCAATGAAATCCTGTCAAAATACCAAGGGCATTTTTCACAGAACTAGAGCAAATAATTTTAAAACTTGTATGGCAACACATAAGACCCCAAATAGCCAAAACAACCTTGAGAAAGAAGAACAGAGCTGGAGGAATTATGCACTCTGACTTCAGACTATATAAAGCTACAGTAATCAAATCAGTACTGTAATGACACATAGATCAATGGAACAGAACAGAACTCAGAAATAAACCCATGCTCTTATGGTCAATTAATTTACAACGAAAGAGACAAGAATATATAGTGGCGAAAAGACAATGTCTTCAATAACGGTGCTGGGAAGACTGAAAGTGAAACAAGTAAAGTGTTTATTAGGAGGAAAAAGAGTAAGTATGGACAGACACACAGGTGGGCTCAGAGAATTTCACCCTCAGGGTTGTTTTATTATAATCACTTCTATGGGGCATTTCTTCCAGGTTTTCCTTCAGCCAATAATCTTACTTTGCCTGGTTCTGAGTCTGTACTTGCCATCATTATATTTCAGGGCCCTTCCATTGTGCCCACACCTCTTGGCCAAGATGGATTCTAGCGAAGGGGCCTATGGGTAAGCTGACATCACCTACTACAAGCTGACATCTCCTCTCGTTACCTCCAAGGAGCCTTTCTGGGCATGTGTAGTTGAGGTCTCCTTGACTTTGAGAATGAAAAATATGCAGTCTTTTATCTCTTATCTGGGCAGGCTCAGCCCTTCTCTCTCCTGCTGTTTTGGAGTAGCTGTCCAGAGAGGAGAAACAAGCTGTTCACCCAGAGGCCCATCTAGCTCCTGCCTCTGCTCCACATTCCCTCCTAAGAGACCTCATCCTCTCTCATGGCTTTAATTATATCTTGCTGCTAAGTCGCTTCAGTCGTGTCCGACTCTGTGTGACCCCATAGACGGCAGCCCACCAGGCTCCCCCGTCCCTGGGATTCTCCAGGCAAGAATACTGGAGTGGGTTGCCATTTCCTTCTCCAGTGCATGAAAGTGAAATGTGAAAGTGAAGCCGCTCAGTCCTGTCCGACTCCTAGCGACCCCATGGACTGCAGCCCACCAGGCTCCTCCGTCCATGAGATTTTCCAGTCAAGAGTACTGGAGTGGGCTGCCATTGCCTTCTCCATAATTATATCTTGAAGTGACGTGAAGGGACTTCCCTGGTGGCTCAGACGGTAAAGTGTCTGTCTACAATGCGGGAGACCTGGGTTCAATCCCCGGGTTGGGACGATTCCCTGGAGAAGGAAATGGCAACCCACTCCAGTACTCTTGCCTAGAAAATCCCATGGATGGAGAAGCGTGGTGCAGGCTACTATCCATGGGGCGCAAAGACAGACCCTCCTCCTCATACAGACCAGTAGATACAACTGCTACTTGATGTCATCACCTGGACATTTTAAAGGCCTTTGTTAAAAACTGAACCCAGCATGCTCCTCCCCCAGATATATAATCTCCAGAATATATTGTTAAATAAGGAAACACGTAAAACTGTGTTTAGTATCGTTTATACATCAAAGGGAGAAAATAAATGAATAAATAAAGAAATATCACACAACATATCTTCAGAAAAAAAGAAACAAAAGGGGGATGAATCAAATAAAAATGGGTGCCTACCAGGGGACGAAGGGGAAAGGGTGGGAGATACACAGATTCAAAGAAATTTCTGCAACTGCATCCTGTTACATAGTTTTGACTTTGGGAAAGTTTGTAATATAAAAGTCTTACATAATTTTTAAACTAAATCAAAAGGAAAAAAATCCTCTAAAAGTAAAAAACAAAATGAAGCAAATCAATGTTATGTCATGGTGGGAGTATACCAATGTGAAGAAAAGGCTTCTAAACACAATACTCTGAATATATACATACATCCCTACTGGGACATATTTTGGGGCCCAGAAAGAAACATAAAGAAATCATGAATTTCATTCTAAATCTTACTGTTAATAGAGAAAAATAACATAGTTATTTGAAAGTATGTTTCAGGTGTGCTGAAAAAAGTTTACATTAAAAAGACAAGTAAACTGCTGTCCTTAGAAAACCCAGCTTGCAAAGCTAGCCCTTGGCTGACATTTGGGAAACTGGATTTCGGGTGGTTCCCACAGTTCCCAGAACTGATAAGAATGACTCGCTATGCCTAACCTGACTGTGGAGACAATATGGTTTATGTTGAAAACCTGCCTTCCTGCTGGAAGTCTGGAATTTTAGTTTGTGTTAGGCAGAGGGTGCTTATGTGACCTGTCCCCAGTAAAACCCTAGGCAATGAGTCTCTAACGGGTTCCCTTGGTAGACAATCTTTCACACAACTGGATGGGGTTTCCATCGAAAATCAAAGGTTTATTGGTCAAGCTGGAGGTTGCTAGAGTCCAAACTCACAACTCTGAAAACTAATAGAGGGAAAGAATCAAGCATTTATCCTGTCTTTTACTATGAACAGCATTTCAGACTAATTATATATAGGCAGGACGAAATGATCTTCTTCACCGAAGAATTCCAGCTAATAAAATGCAAAAGGAAAGAATGGCTCTAAGTAATGATCAGTGGATGCTAAAACCATTTAGGTGAAAGAGGGATGAAGACTTTATAACAGAGGGATCAGCTATAGCCACCTGAACCCATGGATATCTTAGAATCTCTATAGGACAAACAGACACTAAGTGCCTGTTAATTTCAAAGAACAAGACATTCACAGCACTAGCTATGAGGTGTTCTCACTAAATAACTGGATCTGAATTGAATCAAGCCTCTAGACTGCATTTCTCATTGACAGAAAATACGAGGGACAAGTTGAACATGTCAATGACACCACACAGAAGCAATCAGCCAAATCCTGGATGTGGTGGATGACAACCTACCTTCTCCAACAAATCAATGTCATGAGAAAAGTGGAGGTGGGGTGGAGGAAGGAGGCTGCAGAGCTACAGAATAAACAGACCAAATGAATAAAAGCCAAAATAACAAGAAAGCCAATCTGATTACATCACTCTCTTCTTTAAAACCCCCGGGCCCCCACCCCCACTCTTCTGGCTGTACCCCTCATCACGTCCCCTCTGCACTCTGGCCACAGGCACCTGCATTCAGGGGTGAGCCCATTCCTTCATTCCTCGGGCCCTTACACATGCAGTTCCTTCTCCCTGGGGGAGGAGTGTAAGTTCAGGTCCTCCTCCTGTTACACACCTTCTCAGTACCCTGTACTTCACAGGGAAACATGTGTATTTGTTTCATATCTGCCCTTCTCCCAAAGACTAGAAGTTCCTTGAGGGCAGACACCACATCTTTCAGCAGAGTCTGACACATAGTAAGTAGGTATGAAATAAAAATCTGTTTCACACACATGCAAACAAATAAGGTATGAACCACGTGGCCCAGTGCACCAGGTGGGAATTTGGAGACACTTTAAATCAATCAAGCCCCGCATAATCCCTGCTAGTCTTCACGGCTGTGAAGTCTGTAATTTTCAGGACCCAGAACCCAGCCTGAGGAGCTGAGGCTCACGGAGAAGGACTCACCGCCTCGTGGGACTTGGGAACGGGAATGATGATGGCCAGCACGCAGATGAGCTGGAAGATGGCCCCCAGGAAGAGTCCATACCGCAGCAGGTTCTCCAGGAACGTGGGCTCAGGCACCTCGGGAGGGGAGAAGTCCAGGTCGGAAGCCATGGCCCCAGCTGCCTGCTGCCCGAGGTCCCCTCCGACTCACCGCTCTCGAAGGCCAACTTCTAAATTCAAGGAGTTAATGTCACGTTTCTACAACTGATGTTTAAACAGTTCCACTTACACAAACATGCCCACATACATGCAAGAATATGTAAAGCAACTGTGGTGAAATGTTAACAGCTCTTGAATCTAAATGGAGGATATGTGGAGAGCCACCGAACCGTTCTTTCAATTTTCTTGTATGTTTTAAATCTTTTCTAAATATGAAGTTACAGAAAATAAATAAATGCAGACACTTCAACAAAAATCTCAAATCAACATACATTTGCTGAAGGTCTGCTCTGTTTCAGGTTTTCTTTACTTGTTCACTCATACATCCAGTCATTCATTCAACAAATACTTATTGAACACCAAGCACTGAAGGCTGAGCAAAACAGTCTTCTCTCAAGGCCGACCTCTAAGGACAGAGGAAGACAAAGAACTCATCCAGATGGAACATGCCAGCTAGTGGTCACTGTTTTGAAAAAAAGCTTCAGAAGGGCATCATTTTATTTTGTAGAGTGACAGGAAAGGCCTCTCTGCAGACAAGACAGGAACGAAGTGGCAGAGATGGGAAGCCTGAGAGTAAGGCAGGGCGGAATCTCTGGGAAGTGAAGCCCAAGCAGAGAGAAAGCGAGTGTAGAGGCCCCTGGTCAGGGATATGAGTCCAAAATGGCCAGAGACGAGTGCAGGAGGGAAAGGAGGAGGTAAGATAGAGAGGAGAGGGACTGACCTGGAAGCACCCTGACGCTCTGATTTTACGAAGTCAAATGTAAGCCACAGAAGGGTTTTGAGCAGAAAAGGGACATGATCTGACTTAAACATTTTAAGAGGGGCAAGGGAGGACATGGGGAGACCCGTGAGGAGGCTACTATCAGTAATCCAAATAAGAGATGCGGGGGACATGGACGACAGGGGCAGTGGTGGTCAGCGGTGGCAGGTCCAGTCTCAATCCACCTCTCCAGACCCTCCTTTCACCAGAGCCCCCAACTCCTAACACCCTGATCAAGCTGAAAGACCTGCCTGTAATTCTCCAAGAGCACTGAGCTCTTTCAAATCCTGGGCCTTTACCCAAATTGCATACTCTGCCAAGAATGCCCTCTCCCACTCTGATCGCTTTGGGGAAGGATAGTTTTGTTAACAAACAGTGCTAGGAAAACTAGATATCCACATGCAGAAGAATGAACGGAAGTTAACCCAAAATGTTTCAAAGAACTAAAGAGCTAAAACTATTAAACTTATTGAAGAAAACACAGGAGGAATCTTTATGACATTGGATTTGGCAATGACTTCTTAGATGCCAAACCACAGGCAACAAAAGAAAAAATAAACTGGACTTCATCAGAATTGAAGATTTTTGTGCATCAAAGGGCATTATCAAGAGAGTGAAAGACAAACTGGAAAACAGTTTGGCAGGTTCTAAAAAACTTAAACCTAAAATTATCATATGATCCAGCAATTCCACTCCTAAGTATATACACCCAATAGAATTGAAAGCATGGACTCAGATACTTGTACACCAACGTTCACCGCTACACTATACACAATGGTGAGAAGATAGAAACAACCAAGTATCAATCAACAGATGAGCTGATAAACAAAATGTGATATATTATACATATACACCCCCCACACATATGTTTACTCAGCTATTAATACTGAGATGAATAAAATTCTGACACATGCTACTACATGAATGAATCGTGAAAACACAGTAAGTAAGTAAGCCAGATGCAAAAGGACAATATTGTATGATTCCACTTGCTAGGTACCTAGGAAAGGCGAACTCATAGAGACAGAAACTAGAGTACCAGGTTACAGGGACCTGAGGAGGGGCAATGGAGTAATGGTTACTGTTTAATGGGTGCAGAGTTGCAGTCTGGCATCATGAAATAGTTTTGGAAATAGTGGTGATGGTTAACACTGTACACTTAGAAGTGGTTAAAATGATAAATTTAATGCTATGGATACTTTACCACACACAAAAAACTGTACCTATTTCTTCTTACTTTTTAAATATGGCTACTAGAAAACTAAATTAAACACGTGGCCTGCATTATACCCCTGTGTATGGCTCTGCGTTTGCCCGAAAAGCTTCCTCCACTTTGGCTCTGACACTTCATTGCTCCGCAACATTTTTCCAACATGAACGCAGAGTGACTAAAGGATGACGAAAATGATCTTTGAAGTGAATAGACTGGGGGGTTTATACAAATACATATGGTCTACCTTTTAACCTAGTCTCAGGAAGCTCATGCGCCTGTGCCGACAAGGTGGCCATTGTTCCACACCACTCCTGTCTCCCTTGGGAACAGTTTTCAAAGTCTGAGGTTCACTCCCCCGCCCCCAAACCCTCAGAGCTGGCAGATCTTATCCTCCCAGAAAAGATCTGACTTCTGGAAAGAACCCAACATCATCTGGATCCCAGGGTGGTGAATCAGGTGGAGCCTCAAGCTCAGGAATACCATTTTTGGTCAAATACAAGGTATGACGCTCAGACCCTCGGCAGATTGTTTGCAGTGGCTCAGACCCTGGCTCTGAAGTGAATTCCAAGGCTGCTGCAAGAACAGCTTCACTAGAGGAAACGTACAGCCAGGCAGGGCACTGCAGCTTCATGCTGTGTACATAGCAAGACATGAAGAAGTTCTCTTGTTTCTTCCGTTATATACACACTTTTTAAAAATGCCCTTGGCCCTAAACTTTACCTTTAAGGCTGTAACCAGCTTAGGGGGCTTATCAATATTAGATTTATTAGTGTTACTAACAGCAACCTTGTTAAGAATATTTCTAATACAATAAAAACATGGGGCCAAGAGTCAGGCTAGGGGCACAGACTCTGCTTCTATTACCAATTAGCTATACTTTGGACCAATCTAGAGACTTGATGTTCTCAGGAGCCAAACAACAATAATGCATTCAAAGCTATAATGCATTTAGGTTTTTTTTTTTAAATAGCAATTAGGCAATACCTAACAAGAGTCATAAAAGTGATTATTATATCCTTTGACTGAGTAACTCACTTCCTAGAATTTACAGTAAGGAAACAATTCAAAAGAAGAAAAAGGCTTCAGGTACAAAAAAAGAGTTCATGGCAGTGCTATTCATAATACTGAAAACCAGGAAGTAACTCAAGTGTCCAACAATAAAGAAGCCGTTAACCCAATTATGGTACATCATGGCATATTGCCCCTTGGCTTAAATAGCAAATACAAATGTTGCAAATCAAGCCAGCGGCAAGTCTTTGCAAATTTATATTACAAGAAAAAAGAAAACAATTACATAAACACTATCACTGCAACCATGTATAAACTGTGATTTCACTGGCTAAAGATCAAAAGAGGCCATAAGAAAATGTAAATAGTTGCTATTAAAAGTGAAGGGGCCATACGTTTTAATTCAGGGGGAAATCTTACTGAAAAAATTAATATAATCTACAAGAAAAATCCATGCCCTATCTGCTCTCTTCATAAAACTTTTATAGAGTCTAATGAAATGTTGCCCAGGAGAACTTTCTGCAATGACTGAAATGTTCTATACTTCTGCTCTCCAATATGGTAGCCACATGTGGCTAGTAAGCACTTAGAGGACTGAGGAACTTAATTTTTCATTTTAACTTCAATTAATTTATAAGTCATCACATGTGGTTAGAGGACTCCCAGACTGGACAGCACAAGTATAACCAGAGGATGGCTGTAACCTTCCAGGCTCCTCTGTCCATGGGATTTGCCAGGCAAGAGTACTAGAGTGGGTTGCCATTGCCTTCTCGAGTAAAGTTCTAGAAAATATAAAATGCTCTATTCATCTTGTGTCTGCTTTAGAACTCCTGTCTAGTTTTCTCTGCACCCGTGCTTTATTTCCTCGCCGGTCTGCCTGGATTTCTGGGTTTTCCTTTCCTGACTACAGAAGTCACAAGAGTGCTACTCATCCTTCAGCTCCCAATGAAGAGGCTCTTAGCTCTCAGACTTTGCTCCCCCACCCCCTCCACTGTCACAGCAGATCCTTTGCCAGATGAGCACAGTGCTTTACAGTCTAACTCATTCAATTCACAACCATAATGGACAGGGGGTATTACTAATGAGGATGAGGAAACCGAGGCTCAAAGAGGTTATGTGGCCTACCCAGGGATTACTTGGCTGACAAGTAGCAAAGTCAGGATTCAAACTGGCTGGTAGGTAAGACTGAAACTTACCTGGGGGTCAATGGTTCTAAAACTGCAGGTTCTGGCCCATTAGTGAGCCATGGAAACCATTAAGGGGGCTGCCGCTGGCACTTTTAAATTTTATTAATCAGTACAATAGATAATGTCACCTTAGTCAGGGTGAGCATTATATCTTGAAGCTTTTTTTTTTTCAGTTATATCAATCTACATTCCAGCATGCACGTTCTGGGTCAAAATTCATTTCTTATTGTTTGAGAAATACCACACAGTCTAATGTTCTTATTGTTCCACTATAAGCTCCTGAGGTAGCTTGGACCCAGGGTCCATTTTGAGTTTGTTCCAGGGACTGACACAAATACCTGGTAACTGATCAAACCTATGCTTGTTTCCCATCTTTAAAGAGCAGCCTCATTTAACAAGGAGGGGGAGCTGAGAGGCATAGGGCTTATATAGGCTCACCCATTGAATCAGGGCAAAGCTGAACATCCTGCTGTCTCTAACCCTGTGGTGCTCCAGACTTGCTTAAGAGCAAAGGTTTTTGTGGGTTTTTTTTTTTAATACATGGGGAAACTCGTACCCCCACTGGAATTTAATAAAAAGTACAGACCCATTTTGGAGAAGGAAATGCAACCCACTCCAGTATTCTTGCCTGGAGAATCCCATGGACAAAGGAGCCTGGTGGGCTACAGTCTGTGGGGTCGCAAAGAGTCGGACTGAGCAACTAACACACACACACAGACCCATTTATTATCGAACATGGAAAATAATTTCACAAGGTCATCAGACCCCTTGAGGCTCATCCGTGAATGTCAGACACCAGTGGTCTGAGACATTCATTCACTGAACACAGAGTTACTGAGTCCCTGCCATGGAGTTTCCATATAATCAGAGGCACCCAAACACATAAAGATATAATGTAATGTTGGCGGTGAGTAGTATGAGAAAATATAGAGAGGGAGGTATGGGGTGTTATTTTATATGCGGTGGTCAGGGAAAGGCCACCCTGAGAAGGCGACATTTCAGCAGAGGCAAAGAAGAAAGTGAAAGAACAAGTTATTTCAACATCTGTTAGGTACCCCAAGACAGAGAAGAGCAAGGGATAAGGTCTGAGGCAGAAATGATTATGATCAAAGGAGCATAAAGTGAGCAGCTGTGTAAGACCAGTAGGACTCTGGGTCAAGGGAGAGCCACTGGAAGGTTCTTAGCAAAGAAACATTATCTGACTCATTTTTAAAGGGTCCCTGTGGCTGCTGTATTGAGAACAGATCACAGAGGGACAAGAATCTGAAATAGGGAGACCAAGAGGCTACTATACTAGTCAAAGGGCTTCCTAGATGGCTCAGTGGTAAAGAACTGAGTCCTTTCCCTGCAATGCAGGAGTCCCGGGATCAGTGCTTGAGTAGGGAAGATCTGCTGGAGAAGGAAATGGCAATCCACTCCAGTATGCTAGCCTAGGAAATCCCACAGACAGAGAAGCCTGGTAGGCTACAGTCCATGGAGTCGCAAAAGAGTTGGACACGACTTAGCAACTAAACAACAATTTTTAGTCAAGAAGACACATTTGCACCAGGCAGCAGTGGAGGCGGTAAATTCTCGGGTTATTGATACATTTTAAAGAGAGGGCCAACAGGATTTCTGGGATGAAATATAAAGAGATAAATTAACAATGAGACCTGAAGGTGAAATTATTCTGTATGATACTATAATGGTGAATATAAGATAGGAATTATTTGTCAAAACCCACAGAACTTTACAGCACAGAGAGTAAGCTTTAATGTACACAAAAAAATTTTTTTTAAATCATTTAGGTATCCAGGATGGAACGTAGAATGTGACATTCTGAGTCGAAATATATTACAAATGGATGAGGTAATTTCACGGCAGGGGTAGGGGGAATGAGGTGCTGACCTCAGTAACTGTGGAAACAGACGGAATTGAGAAGACTAAAAGCAAGAGAAACTGTACATGGGCACCGTTGTTTTCCGCATGGGATACAGGTTAACAATTCTGAGACTACACACATACACTGGAATTGCACAATTAAGTAAATGGATGGCAGATGGTGGAAGCCAGGTTTGTTACAGTTGGGAGTAGAAGGTTATAGATAAGCCAGAGGAGGCTAGATGGTCCACGTGGATGGATAAGTGTTGTGGATATCAGTAAAAGTCATATTTAGATTATTACAGATACAGACAGCTACATATATATAAATATAGAGAGAGAGAAAGAGGGGCGGAGGAGAGGCTAGTCTACACACATACGTCTCTTGCTACGCATTTACTGAGAGGGCCTAGAAACACGGGCATCCCAAACAGTAGCAAGAAGCACACCTAGCACCCAGACCTTGGTGTCTAATATGATTCTCCAAGAAAATGAACCAGGGGCTCCTTAGAGAAATGGTTAACTCTAGGACTGAAGCAAGAAATATATAAGATGAGCCTGTAACAGAAAGAAAGAAACTGTTCAAAAAAACAAAACACATTGATCAGGGTATGTCAAAGGGATATAAGACCCACTTCGATGGCCAAAGCCAGAACAATCTGCACAGCAAAACAAATAATTCAAAGTATGAAAAGAATTATTCACAGCCATACTGATGTTATTTAATAAGCAAACAAACTTCCCAAGGAGAATTTAAAATAATTTATGTAAATAATCTGTCTTAAAGTGTAAAGTATAACTCCACACTCCTTAAAGAAGGGCTGTGCATAATGACTTCCTTCCAGGAGTACAATACGGGAAAGTGGTGGAAGGAGCGTAACTTTACAGTGGAAGAACTTGATGACTTCAAGCTAGTGATCTGGGGTAACATCAACAGTGCTGATGTATACTGACAGTATGTACCCTACTGTGACGGTGTGAGGTACACACAGGATGGTATATACCCTGGGAGGTGATGAGAATGGCACTCTACCTCCGGGACCTTCCTCCCTCAAACCTGTAACTCCAATGTCATCCTAAGAAAAACATCAGACAAATCCCAAACGAGAGTCATTTTATAGGATATCTGACCAGTAATACTCAAAACTGTCAAGTTTATCTACAAGAAAAGTCTGAGAAACTACCACAGTCCTAGAAACCTAAGATGAGACTAAACCTACTGTGGGATCCTGGAACAGAAAGAGGACTGAGCAAAGAGAAAACTGAGCAAATCTGAAGAAAGCATGGACTTTAGTTAGTTACCAATACTGGTTCATTAATTGTGACATAAATATTATACTAATGTAAAATGTTAATAATAGGGAAAATTGTAGGGGGGACATATGGGAACTCACTGTAGTATCTTCACCGTAATTTTGCAAATCTAAAATTATTCTAAAATTAAGTTTATTGGAAAAAAGTCAACATTTCAAAATAAATAACCCTTCAGAAATGTATAGATGTCCAGACTTAGCAAACAAACTAAGTCTTGTCTAACCCAGAAAAACCCAGATTCCAAGTATCTTGGTAGGGTATCCTTGGCTTCTAATGAAATGATTTTAAAATTCTGCTCTGAGACTTCAACTGGAACAGAATGGGTAATAGAAAATCAGTGTCATGAATTACAATCCTGGGCTGTTTACCCAGACCCCTCCCATTACAACAAATTCCCAAGAACTGCTCAAAACTGAGTTCGAATTTTGTCCTATGCAAAGATAAGCCATCTCCCAAAGCAGTAAAAGCTGGCAGTCAGTAGGCTGAAAAAGACGGGCAATGTCCTGTAAAATGTCATTCTTATGTGGCAAGTGTGGTTGCCACAAGAAAAAGTGTGGTTTCACAGATTGATTTCTCATTTCTCTCAAAAAAAAAAAAAATTCAGCAACATGTATTGTACATTTACCAAGCCTTTTGCATTCACCTTCTCATTTAATCATCCAATCAACTCTATGCACCCATTTTACAGAGGAGAAAACTGAGAACCAGAGAAGCAACCAGATCTCACCCACAGTTACCGAGTAATACGGTACACTAAGTATTTAACTTATATGCAGAGTACATCATGAGAAATGCTGGACTGGAAGAAACACAAGCTGGAATCAAGATTGCCAGGAGAAATATCAATAACCTCAGATATACAGATGACACCACCCTTATGGCAGAAAGTGAAGAGGAGCTAAAAAGCCTCTTGTTGAAAGTGAAAGAGGAGAGTGAAAAAGTTGGCTTAAAGCTAAACATTCAGAAAACGAAGATCATGGCATCTGGCCCCATCACTTCATGGGAAATAGATGGGGAAACAGTAGAAACTGTCAGACTTTATTTTTTTTGGCTCCAAACTCACTGCAGATGGTGACTGCAGCCATGAAATTAAAAGACGCTTACTCCTTGGAAGAAAAGTTATGACCAACCTAGATAGTATATTCAAAAGCAGAGACATTACTTTGCCGACTAAGGTCCGTCTAGTCAAGGCTATGGTTTTTCCTGTGGTCATGTATGGATGTGAGAGTTGGACTGTGAAGAAGGCTGAGCGCAGAAGAATTGATGCTTTTGAACTGTGGTGTTGGAGAAGACTCTTGAGAGTCCCTTGGACTGCAAGGAGATCCAACCAGTCCATTCTGAAGGAGATCAACTCTGGGATTTCTTTGGAAGGAATGATGCTAAAACGCTCCAGTACTTTGGGCACCTTATGCGAAGAGCTGACTCACTGGAAAAGACCCTAATGCTGGGAGGGATTGGGGGCAGGAGGAGAAGGGGACGACCGAGGATGAGATGGCTGGATGGCATCACAGACTCAATGGCGTGAGTCTGAGTGAACTCCGGGAGTTGGTGATGGACAGGGAGGCCTGGCATGCTGCGATTCATGGGGTCGCAAAGAGTCGGACACGACTGAGCGACTGAACGGAACGGAAGGATTCGAACCCCAGCCAGACTGACTACGGAGCTCTGGCTCCTCCGAATGCTCCGCCCTTGGGAAGAAAGGCCAGGTCACAGCTGTGAGGAGCACCGGGTCTCGTCCGTCCCAGCTCAGAGCTAAGGCGCGGGACACAAGCAAAGCTAGGCCCTCCGCCTCCCGGGGAGTCAAACTCCCCTCCGCAAGTAACTTCCGAACAAGCAACCCAGGAAGTTATTTGCGCCAAACACGGAGCGGTCCCTGGACCAGCAGAACAGCACCTCCGGGACAGGGCAGCGGCGCCGGAGCCTAATCCCCGCTCCTGTACCACAGCCTCGGCGACTACGCCCCGCCCCGAAGCCTGAACCGACCGTGGGAGCTTCGGTACTCACCTCCCGCGCCACCGCGCCGCGCCCCCCGGAAGTAGTTTCTTGCGACCTTGGAGCCCGGAAGTGACGCTCCTAAGCAACCAGCTTCCTTGATTCCGCCCCTCAGCGTTGCTAGGGTTGGCAGATCCAGGCTGCTGGGCTTTGTTAGTCTTTTGTCCCAACCCTGTGGTTTGGAGCTGGAGAGAGAGGCCTGCAGAAGTGAAAGCCAGGCTCCCTCTATTCTCTAAGGCGCTGTATCACAGCCCATTTCAGCAAGCATTTATACACGTTGATAGACGCCTTAATTTTTTTTTTGAAGTTTGATTTACAAACTAGTTTGTAAGTTTTAGGTGTGTTTTGTAGTGGTGTGTAAGTTTTAAGTGTACAGCAAAGTGATTCAGCTATATATAATACATTTTTTTTTCAGATTCTTTTCCATTATAGGTTGTTATATTGAATATAGTTCCCTGTGCTATACAGGAGGCCCTTATTGTTTATCTATTTTATACGTTTGTTGTTGAGTCGCTTAGCCATGTCTGATTCTTTTTGCGACCCCATGGACGTAGCCTGCCAGGCTCCTCTGTCCATGGGATTTCCCAGGCAAGAATACTGGAGTGGGTTGCCCTTTCCTTCTCCAGGGGATCCTCCCAACCCAGGGATCGAGCCTGCATTTTCTGCATCTTCTGCTTTGACAGGTGGATTCTTTACCACTGAACCTCTAGAGAAGCCCATTTTACACATAGTGTATCTGTTAATCCCAGACTCCTAATTTATCCCTTCTCCTCATCCTGTTTGGTAATCATACATTTGATTTCTATGTCTGTGAGTCTATTTCTGTTTTATAAATAAGTTCATTTGTATCATTTTTTAAAAGATTCCACATGGAGGTGATATCACATGGTATTTGGGCTCCCCTGGTGGCTCAGATGGTAAAGAATCTGCCTGCAATGCTGGAGACCTGGGTTCAATCCCTGGGTTGGGAAGATTCCCCTGGAGGAGGGCATGGCAACCCACTCTAGTATACTCACCTGGAGAATCCCCATGGACAGAGGAGCCTGGTGGGCCACAGTCCATGGGGTCACAGAGAGTCAGACACAACTGAGCAACTAAGCACAGCACACATGGTATTTGGCTTTCTCTGACTTACTTCACTTAGTATAACAATCTCTAGGTCCATCCATATTGCTGCAAATGGCAATGTTTTTCTTTTTATGACTGAGTAATATTCCATTGTATATACATACCACATCTTCATCCATTCATCAATTGATGGACATTCAGGTGGTTTCCATGTCTTGGCTATTGCAGTGCTGCTGTGAACACTGGGGTACATGTATCCTTTTGAATTAGAATTTTCTTGAATATATGCCCAGGAGTGGGATTGCTAGATCATTTGGTAACTCTAGTTTTTTTAAGGAATTTCCATACTTTTCTCCATAGTGACTGCAGCAAATTTACATTCCCACCAACAGTATAGGAGGGTTCCCTTTTCTCCACATCCTCTCTAGCATTTGTTATTTGTAGACTTTTTAATGATGGTCCTTCTGACCATTGTGAGGTGATACCTCATTATAGTTGATTTACGTGTATAGATGCCTTAATTCTATGTGAGGACCTGAGCTAGGAGCCTGCAATGCAAAAAGGAAACAAACAAGCACAGTTTTATAATTCAGACAGAAGCAAATTGTTAAAATTCATTCAAAACATTCACCAAGTACCTACTCTATGGCTTGTGCTGGTTGTTGAACTAGACAGATGGAGTCTCTGCCCTCACAAAGCTTACAATTTGAACACACTGTCATATAATGTGACAAGTGTTTGGATGGCAGTACAGTTCCTGACTGAGTATGAGTTGGGCAAATAATGAGGCGGGAAGGGAACTCTAGTTGGACATGGTAATCAGCCTCCACTTTGGACCTGAATGATTCTTGAATCATGGGATCCATGCCCTTGTATAGCCCCTTCTCACACGGAATAGGGTTAACAGATATAGTTAATAGGCTATAATGGAAATCACGGAGTACGAGTTCCAAGATTAAGACATAAAAGATATTGTTCTTCCTCTTTGCTCTCTCTTCATCATTCATGAGGGATCCATATTATGAGGATACTCAAGCAGCCCAGGGGAGAGGCTTGCATGAATGATACTGAGTCTCTTGCCAACAACCACCTCCAACTTGCCAGCCATATGTGTGAGTCATCTTGGGAGTGGATCCTCCAGACCCAGCCAAGCCTTCAGATGACTGCATCCCTGGCTAAAATCTTGAATATGATTGAGAGACCTTGAGCTAAAAACAACAAAATCACTCTTCAATTCCTGACCCATAGAAATGATTTTAAGAGTCTAAGTTCCAGGTTAATTTGCTTTCAGCATATAGAACTAGTACAGAGAAGATCAAGGAGGAGGAGGGAGATGCCAGAGATTCAAAAACAAGAATGAGACCTGATCTTTCCCTCAAGGAGTTCACTTTCTCCTAGAGGACGCAGACAGAAAAGATTATAATTCATTCAATATCCATTATCACCCTTTCTGTGTGAGATGATATGGAGGATCCAATGATGTGTTGTTTCTTCATTCATTCAACAGATATCTATAGTTTCTACTCGAATTATACACTATGGAATCAGGAAGGCAATAGTGAGTAGGTTGGTCCCTACCCTCACTGTGTTTAGATGTTAGGGGTTATCTGACACCTTCATCAATCAATTGTAAAGAAATGTATATTATTAACCATGAGATGTGTAAGGAAGAAAGAGGAAACTGTGAGAGAATAAATAACATGGGAAATGCAATCAAGAAAGGGTGATCAGAAAAGGTCTCTCTGTAGAGGTAACATTTAAACTAAGAAACAAAGGATGGATAGGAATTTGCCAGGCAAAATAGGCATAAGGATAGTAGGAGGTAGAAATGCTATTGAAAAGGCTTGGCGCATAAAAGAGTGGGGAGAAGCTGAGGCCTGAAAGGTACAGAGATATTTAGGGGAATTCCCTGGTGATCCAGCGGTTAGGACTTAGCACTTTCAGAGCCCAGATTCGATCCCTGGTAGGGGAACTAAGATCCCACAAGCTACACAGCATGGCCAAAAAAAAAGAGAGAGAGAGAGAGAGAAAGTAATGTACAGATATTTAAGATAAGACTTGGTGTTTGTCTTGGAGGGGTTCACGGTGGGGTGTGGATGAGGAGGGCCATAGGAGACAGAGACGTCTTACATGTTGAATTGTGTCCCCCAAAAATGATTTGGTGGAGAACGAACCCCAGTACTTCAGAATGTGATTGTATGCAGAGACATGGTCTTCGCAGAGGTAATCAAATTAAACTGAGGTTATTAGGATGGACCCTAACCCAATATGACTGGTATCTTTATTAAAGGGAGAAATTTGGACACCATGCACACTTAGGGAGATGCCATGTGAAGATGGAAGCAGAGACCAGGGTGATGCTTTTACAAGCCTAGGAATGACAAAGATTGCCAGAAAACTACTACTTAGCACTTTCAGAGCCCAGATTCGATCCCTGGTAGGGGAACTAAGATCCCACAAGCTACACAGCATGGCCAAAAAAAAAGAGAGAGAGAGAGAGAAAGTAATGTACAGATATTTAAGATAAGACTTGGTGTTTGTCTTGGAGGGGTTCACGGTGGGGTGTGGATGAGGAGGGCCATAGGAGACAGAGACGTCTTACATGTTGAATTGTGTCCCCCAAAAATGATTTGGTGGAGAACGAACCCCAGTACTTCAGAATGTGATTGTATGCAGAGACATGGTCTTCGCAGAGGTAATCAAATTAAACTGAGGTTATTAGGATGGACCCTAACCCAATATGACTGGTATCTTTATTAAAGGGAGAAATTTGGACACCATGCACACTTAGGGAGATGCCATGTGAAGATGGAAGCAGAGACCAGGGTGATGCTTTTACAAGCCTAGGAATGACAAAGATTGCCAGAAAACTACTAGAAACCATGGGAGAGAAGTGGAGGGGATTCCTCCCCACAGCCCTCATCCTTGATTTCTGATTCCTAGCTGGCACAACTGGAGAAGGCAGTGGCACCCCACCCCAGTACTCTTGCCTGGAGAATCCCATGGACAGAGGAGCCGGGTAGGCTCCAGTCCGTGGGGTCACTGAGAGCTGGACACGACTGAGCGACTCACTTTCACTTTTCCTTTCATGCACTGGAGAAGGAAATGGCAACCCACTGCAGTATTCTTGCCTGGAGAATCCCAGGGACAGAGGAACCTGTTGGGCTGCCATCTACGGGGTCGCACAGAGTCGGACATGACTGACGCGACTTAGCAGCAGCAGCAGCAGCAGCCAGCACAACTGTGAGAAAATAATTATCTCTCGTTGAAACCACCCAGTTTGTGGTACCGCATTAAGGCAGCCCTAGCAAACTAATACAGATGTGCAGGTGCTTTGAAACCTGTTAGTATCAGTATCCAAATGTGAAATATTCCCAGCACGGCTGCTGCAAGCACAGCTACTTCCTTACTCTCTGGAAGCTTCTGGAGGGATCCAGCTGAGTCTTACTCATCACTGCGCCCTGCCTGGCTTCATTAGCACCACAGCACGGTGGAGAACTCTGCGGCATGCTCGTTCTTATCCATAACATCTCTGCGCGGCACACTGCTTGCACGATGAAAGAGAAAACATTGCAAAAAGCACGGTGTCTGCTCTGAGAAACATTTCCAAACTAGATGAACACGACAGGGTGAACCAGTTTGAAATGATTAATTATAGCTGCTATTTATTGAGTATTCACCAGGTGTCCAGGGCTTTACATATATCAATATTCTCCCAGCAGCTTCCCTGTAAGGCAGGTATTATTATTCTCATCTACAGGTGAAGAAAAATAGGACCAGAGAATTAAGCAACTTCCCCAAGGCCCCACAGAGATGGTGTGCATAACCACCGAGCTACCTAACCAAGCTGTTCAAGCCAGATGGGCATTCCAGGCTTGAGTGCTCTAGGATGAAGGGAAGGATCAACAGGGAACAAGGTATCCAGGAGGGCTTCATGAGGAAGATGGCTCAATGTGGGTCCCAGATGATGGGCTAAATTTGGATATGGGCAAAGGAAAGTGGAGTTTTCCTGGTGGCTCAGACAGTAAAGAATCTACCTGCAATGCAAGAGACCCGGGTTCAGTCCCTGGGTTGGGAAGATCCTCTGGAGAAGGGAATGGCTACCCACTCCAGTATTCTTACCTGGAGAATTCCCTGGACAGAGGAGTCTGGTGGGCTACAGTCCACCAAGTCGCAAAGAGTCGGACACGACTGAGCAGTTAACATATAAGTAAGTAAGTAAGTAAAGTCACTCAGTCGTGTCCGACTCTTTGTGACCCCATGGACTGCAGCCCACCAGGCTCCTCAGTCCATAAGATTCTCCAAGCAAGAATACTGGAGTGGGTTGCCATTTCCTTCTCCAGGGGATCTTCCCGACCCAGGGATCGAACCCGGGTCTCCCGCATTGGAGGCAGACGCTTTAACCTCTGAGCCACCAGGGAAGTTAACATATACACAAAGGAAAGTGAGGCACAAGACTTGCTTTTCCACCTCCAAACCTTGGCCGTTGTTGATGTCTTCACCTCTTCTCCCTGCTCTTCACAAGACAGGCTCATTCGCACCACTCAGGGCTCATCCCAAACACTACCTTTTTAGAAATGTCTCCCATGATCACCTCTTCTAGCTAGTTTTTTTTTCTAGAAATGGCTCCAGGAGTGTTGTTCATCCCACAGGGTCTTTTCTGCCCTATGATTGCTTGGACCAACCCTAACCCTAACCCTAACCCTAAAATGGACACAGCGTCCATTTTAGACGTGGTACCCAACTGGCCTGAAAGTCAGCCATCAGCTAAGAGGTGTGACCAGCCCTAGACCAGTGAGCTGTGAGAGTCCAAGCCACATGGGGAGGAAGGGAATCTGAGCAGACACCAGATCTAGAAGTGAAGAAGCCATTTGGAGAGGTAGAAAGACGGATAGACGTGTGATAAAGCAAAGATGGTAGAATGTTAAGTGTGGAATCTAAGTGGTAGGCATAGCATGTGCTATAAAATTCTTTCAACTTTTTTTTGTGTGTGTGTATTTGAAATTTTTCACTACAAAGTTGTGAGTAAAAAAGAAACCATCTTGGAATGGGACACCTCAACCCCAAACACCTCAACTGATCCCACTTGGAGCAGAGGTGAACCTCTCAGCCCAGCCTTTCCCAAATTCCTGACCCACAAAATCATGGATGGATATTTTAAGCCACCAAGTTTTGGGGAATAGATTACAAAACTTTTCTAAGTAGATCTCTTTTACTTTCTATCACAGCTTCCTGCCTGTTTCCTTTATAGCATTTATCACACGTTGTCTTCTGTGCTTGTTTGTGATCAGTCTCTCCCCTCTAGGACATAAACTCTATCTCCTTTGCTCACTCCTACCTCCCAGTACCTAGCACCCTGCCTGGGGTACGTGTAGGTTTAAATGAATGTTTGTTGAGTGAGCAGGACATGGAGCTCTTGTGAAGAGTACTAGAAGAGAATATGGAGTTCACAGAGTCGGGGGAAACTGCTATTTGTCTCTTGGGCTGCCCCAAATCTGAACCCCTGTCTGTGGGAATCCCAAGAGGTAAGAGGAGACAGGCCCCCTCATTAAGGCAGATGGATGGGATGGACACACCCTCTCCTCAGTCCCTGCTGGAGCAAAGATGCTGAACTTAACCACGGCCCATCGGAAGCCCCCACTCCAGATTCTGAACCTGAATGCAGGAGTGCCGGCTTGAAGGGCCCCAGTCTAGGGCCTTGTTCAGAGCAGGTGGGTCCTGGCCACACCTGGCCTTGGTTCCTGCCTGAGCGCCTTCAGTCCTGCCATGTTCCTTAACTCCTTCTCTGCCCTTAGGTTTGGTTCCAGCAAGAAACAAGGAATGCGGAGGTGATGCATCCTGGTGAATCCAGAATGTATCCATTGGTGAGGAGGCGTATTTTATGTACTTTCCTCCAAATGGGGAGGACATACTTTATGTGCCAGAAAGGCAAGGGACACATTCATCTTGGAGCCAGCAGAGCCTAAACAATAGTGGAGGCCCATCATATTCTGGACTCTTTCTCTGGGCCTCCAGGAGCCTTCTAGCAGATAACCAACTTTGATAGTTCATGGCCTGTTCTCTTGCTTTCTACAAGGTGTGAACTTGAACTAAAGGCTAGATTTCACACTTGAGTGTCTATAAACCCATGGTGGACTTCCCTGGTGGTCTAGTGGTTAAGACTCACCTGGGCCCCTGCTCCACAGCTGCTAAGCCTGTGCTCCACAAAAGAGAAGCCACTGTAATGAGAAGCTCATGTATCGCAACAAGAGAGTAGCCCCCACTCATGGCAACTAAAGAAGGCCCACACACGTCAATCAAGACCCAGCACAGCCAAAAATAAATTAATTCATTAAAAAATTATAAACCCATGGTTTGCTGTTGTTGTCCAGTCACTAAATTGGTTCCAACTCTCTGCAGCCCCATGGACTGCAGCGCACCAGGCTTCCCTGTCCTTCACTATCCCTCAGAGCTTGCTCAGAATCATGTCCATTGAGTCAGTGATGTTATCTAACCATCTCATGCTCTGCTGCCTTCTTTTGTTTTCAATCTTTCCCAGCATCAAGGTCTGTTCCAGTGATGGTCATTGGTCATCAAGGCCAGCTCCTCACATCAGGTGGCCAAAGTATTGGAGCTCCAGCTTCAGCATCAGTAAACTCAGATCCTAATACTGTGCTCTAGGATATTCCAGGAGCATGTCTGCTTCAGAGGAGGAGAGGTTCACCCACGGGCTCATTAAGTCATCACACAGAACTTCCATCAGAAGGTAGAGTACACATCAACACCACAGAGGGTTTGCCCTTCCCAGGAAAATCCAAAGGCTATAACTTGTTCTTGAGACTCCAGGTTCCCCACAGTTTTGAAACCTGAAAGTTTTATCCAGCAGACATTCAATGAGAGCCAACTATATGTCAGGGAAACACTGGGAATAAGATCTTAGGCTCTGGTGAGAGAGACAGACATAGACACAAACTAACACGATAGGATATTTTGAGGTGTGCAGAACGACACAAGAACCCAGAAGCAGCAGCAGACTTTGCTTTCATTGATCATGGAGGGCATCCTAGAGTAGGTGACATTCGATCTCCAGGAGGAGGTTACAGCTGAAGCAAAGGCCAGGTCAAGGCCCATACTTCCAGAGTACTGAAGTTCTGGAAAGAGTCCAGAGCTTCATCTCCTTGAAAATCCTTCAGCCATGGAAGCAACAAAAACTTCACAGGAATCCAGCATCTGGATGGTGCTAATTACCTCCACCTTTATGAAGTGCTGCATTAAATTAGGCACATGAAAAGATGTTCTGCATCACTAATTATCAGAGAAATGCAAATCAAAACTACAATAAGATATCACCTCACACCAGCCAGGATGGCTATCATCAAAAAGCCCACAAACAATAAATGCGGGAAAGCATATGGGAACCCTCCACACTGTTGGGTAGGAATGTAGATTGGTACAGCCACTATGGAGGACGGAATGGAGGTTCCTTAAAAAACTGAAAGTGGAGCTACCATATGACCCTCCAATCCCACTCCTGGGCATATATCTGGAGAAAAACATGATTCCAAAAGATACATGCACCCCAGTGTTCATTGCAGCACTGTTTACAATAGTCAAGACATGGAAGCAACCTAAATGTCCATCAGCAGAGAAATGGATAAATAATACATATATGCAATGGAATATTACTCAGGCATTAAAAAGAATAAAATAATGCCATTTGTGGCAACATGAAAGGACCTAGAGAGAGCCATACTGAATGAAGTAAGTCAGACAGAGAAGGAGAAATATCATGTGACATCCCTTATGTGTGGAATATAAAAAGAAATGATACAAATGAACTTAATTACAAAACAAAAACAGACTCACAGACTTCATGAAGGAGATTATGGCTGCATGGGGAAGAATGAGGGGAAGGGATAGTTAGGGAGTTTGGGATGGACATGTACACACTGTTATATTTAAAATGGATAACTAACAAGGACCTACTGTATAGCACATGGAACTCTGCTCAATGTTATGCAGCAGCCTGGATGGGACCAGAATTTGGGGGAGAATGTATGTTTAGTTGCTCCATCATATCTGACTATTTGCAGCCCCATGGACTGTATGTAGGCCCCGGGCTCCTCTGTTCCTGGAGTTTTTCCAGGCAAGAATACTGGAACAGGTTGTCATCTCCTCCTCCAAGGGATCTTCCTGACCCAGGGATCAAACCCATGTCTCTTGTGTCTCCTGCATTGGCAGGCAGATTCTTTATCACTAATACCACCTGGGAAGCCCTTGGGGGAGAATGGGTACACGTATATGAATGTCCTTTCAATGCTCACTTGAAACAATCACAACACTGTTTGTTAATCAGCTATACCTCAATACAAAATTTTAAACTTTTTTTTTAAAGAAAAACTTGACTCTAACCAAACAGCATAAGGTGGCTGCCTAGGTTAAATCCACACTAAATATTCAATTATGCGCAACACAAGCAGAGTCATATTTGGTGGAGATCAGTTTACTTGTTCTGTGAAGGCACTTTTCCAGCTGAATAATGATGGTGGCTTTTAATTGTGCGCTATTCCTTCTCGGGGGCTTTAAGTGGGACCATCTCCCCAGAGGAAGCCAGAAGCTAGGTGTATCATCTCCATTTTGTAGTTGGAAGAACTCAGTAAAGAGATCTGGCCAAAGCCACACAAACCGGAATCTTAACTCCTCCCCAGGGCCCAGCTCAAATTACCTTGTCTTAGAAGATTTTTTTGTTTCCCCCACCAGAATTCCCCTGCCATACATGACCCTGGAAGAAGCTGAGAGAAATGGCTAAGCTTCGCTTTCTACAGACCTTGAGTTGGCTACTTGATCTGCAATCACTCACTTGATCCCCCCAACAACCAGGAGAGAGTGTTCCCATTTCACAGCCAAGGAAACTGGGCATGGAGATGCTGAGTAATGGGTCTTCAATTATATGGCTAATAAGTGTTAGAGTCAGGATTCAAGCCCAGGCCTCTAAGCCCTTTGTCTTAACCACACAGAATCCTGGCCCATTCATTCATTCATTCAACAACTCTTTGTTGAGCATCTACTGTATACCCAGTGTTTGCTAGGAGTATAATACTTGCTAGGGATGCAGTAGGGAAGAAAACGCAGTCCCTGCCCTAACAAAGATTATCACCTAGCAGGGAAGACAGATACGAAACACTTTCACAAACAATTATTTAATTACATATCAGGCATCAGGCAATATTAGCAGAATTTAACTGAACTAGATAAGACACTAGCAGGGCAAGAAAAGAAATCAGGTCTCTGGGTAGCTCTTTCTTGTCTGCAATTCAGGAGTCAGTCAACTCTTCCTTTTTTCTTAGATTCAGTAGCTAAGCAATGCCTGCAGATGCACACGACTGCTTTGGGAGTTTCCACAGACCACACTTCCTTCTCTGAATCATGGAGTTTCCCAGGCTTTAAAATGGGGATGAAAATACCAAAAGACTGGAAGTAACCCAAATAGCTATCAACAGGGGACCACTTAAATAAGCGATGGTACATCTACAGCCTTGGAACACTCAGCTATTAAAAAGCACGAGGCAACTCTAAATGCTGGAGAAGGATCACTAAATCTGGATCCTGGTGAGTCATGGGGTGACACACTCTTTTTAAAAAACTATTTTATGTTTTTGGCTGCACTGGGTCTTTGTTAATGCGCACAGGCCTTCTCTAGTTGCGGCGAGCAGACTTCTCATCGTGGTGGCTTCTCTTGCTGCAGAGCACGGGCTTTAGGGCGTGCAGGCTCGCTAGTCACAGGGCACAGGCTTAGTTGCCCCCACCTCATGTGGAATCTTCCTGGATCAAACCCATGTCCCCTGCATTAGCGGGCAGATTTTTAGCTGCTGGGCCACCAGGGAAGGCCACGACTTACTCTTAGTGTATGGCATTTTGTACCTTTTGAATTTTGCACCTATTCAGGTACCTTATCAAAATATAAATTAATCAATTCAAGAACATTTTAATACAGCATTTTGATGGGTATAAAAAAGCAGTAAAATAGCCCTGCTCGTGTCGGCCCATTTCATGGTGTTATTGTTGGTTTCAAAGGAGAGGTTAGATTTGGCAGTCCTTGGAAAATCTAAAACAATTAGAACACATGTTGCTTCTAATGAGATGAGAGAGGAATAAGGGCCAAACAGAGAAGAAAGAAGGAGGAAAAGAGGAGAAAAACAAAGAGGCCAGGCAGAAACTGGCAGAGAAAAAAATCCACAATTACTTTAGTGCCACTGAGACCCCAAGGCAGCTGTGCTACCTGCTTCTTTCTAACCAGCTGCCAGGTTGCCATGGCAATGTAATAGCCTGTGATAAGCTTATTTATGATTCTGAAAACATTAAAAAAAAAAAAAAACCCACCAGCAAGCTGCAGATACGCTGCAATGAGCAGAGAAGATGCCCGCATGAGAGGAGGCGTCAAGGTGACCTTCCTGAAGATTGAGGTCCTCCCTTGAAAACGGGTGGGGTCAGCCTAGAGCAGAGGGTCACAAACCTGAGCATGTAGCCAAATCACCTGGTGTGCTGGGCTGTGCTTAGTCACTTGGTCGTGTTCGACTCTTTGAGACTGCGTGGACTATAGCCCACCAGACTCCTTTGTCCATGGGGATTCTCCAGGCAAGAATACTGGAATGGGTTGCCATGCCCTCCTCCAGGGGATCTTTCCAACCCAGGGATCGAAAACACAGATTGTGGGGCTTCCCTGATGGTCCAGTGGTTGGGAATCCATCTTCCAATACAGAGGACACGGGTTCGATCCTTGGTCAGGAAACTGGGATCCCGGATGCACCACAGGGCAACTGAGCCTGCGCGCCACAGCTAAAGAACTGGAGAGCCACAACTATGGAACCTGCACACTCTAGGGCCCGTGTGCCGCTACGAGAGAGCCGCGAACCACAACGAAGACCTAGTGCAGCTGAAAAAAAATTGTTTTTAATTAAAGATAATAATGATTTAAGGAGATCAGTCCTGGGTGTTCTTTGGAAGGAATGATGCTGAAGCTGAAACTCCAGTACTTTGGCCACCTCATGCGAAGAGTTGACTCATTGGAAAAGACTCTGATGCTGGGAGGGATTGGGGGCAGGAGGAGAAGGGGATCACAGAGGATGAGATGGCTGGATGGCATCAGCAACTCGATGGACTTGAGTCTGAATGAACTCCGGGAGTTGGTGATGGACAGGGAGGCCTGCTGCTGCTGCTAAGTCACGTCAGTCATGTCCGACTCTGTGTGACCCCATAGACGGCAGCCCACCAGGCTCCTCCGTCCCTGCAATTCTCCAGGCAAGAACACTGGAGTGGGTTGCCGTTTCCTTCTCCAATGCATGAAAGTGGAAAGTGAAAGGGAAGTCGCTCAGTTGTGTCTGACTCCTAGCGACCCCACGGACTGCAGCCCACCAGGCTTCTCCATCCATGGGATTTTCCAGGCCTGGCGTGCTGCAATTCACGGGGTAGCAAAGAGTCAGACATGACTGAGCAACTGAACTGAACTGAAACTGAATGATTTAAAAAAAACACACACACAGATTGCTGTACCCATCCCAAGAGATTCAGATTCAATAGGTATGAGGTGAGCGTTTCTAACAAGTTCCCAGGAGGTACAGAAACTGAGGCTTGGAGACCACCATCCTAACCATCTTAAAAGGCCTTTTGTATTCAGGATTCTATCAGATTTTGGCTCCACCTCCCGCTCGCCCTGAAACAGGAAATAATGCTTCAGTTTTTCAGGATGGAGCACGTCCATCCCCTTCATCAACTCCTCTGTTAACTAAGGAACTACAACACCCAGCGTGGGTTGTAAGTAAGTAAGTAAGTAAGTAAGTAAAGTCACTCAGTCGTGTCTGACTCTTTGTGACCCATGGACTGCAGCCCACCAGGTCCTCAGTCCATGAGATTCTCCAAGCAAGAATACTGGAGTGGATTGCCATTTCCCTCTCCAGTGGGTTGTAAGGTAGCCCAAAACACCTGTGGGCCAAGGCCTTCAAGGACAGTTTCCAATGCCAAGGCCAATGCCTCATACAAGCAATTGCCTGGGAAGATTGGCCGGCATACCAGCTGCCTTTGCCAGAACTCTCTCGTGGGGCCAATTAACTGAGTGTGATGGCCAACAGGTGTCATGGGGCCAGAGGAGAGGGGGCTGCCAGTCAAGACTGTGACTGAGCTAGGGCCAGGGCTGGTAGGAGAGGATTTGAAATTGACAGAAGCCAAATCTTCAGGTGCTATAATTTCCCACAGTGAGATTCTGATGCCCCACAGAAATGGAAGCAGGCAGACAAGTCCAAACACCCAACCCCATTTAGTGCACGCAGCATCCCAAGTGAGAAAGCTCCTGGCTGGGGCAGAATGCAATTTTAGTGACAGGTCCTTCCAAATTCAGGATTTCTTGTACATTCAACAAATAATGTGTAGAGCACCAGAGGTATGCCAGATGCTATCATGGGTGATGCAGACTTGGGCAGTGGGCAAGAGTGGCCCCAGCAGTTATGGAGCCTACATTTAAGTAAAAGAAGACAGACATTATTCAAAGAATCAGACAGTTTAATTGTGCTGTGGTTTTGTAAGTGAATGATCTTGTTCTCAGGAAATAATACTTAAAAGAATTTCAGGGTAGGGGCAAGACATCTGCAACTTATCTCAGGAAGTTCAGAAAAATAATCATATATCATATATTATCTATACATTTATGATTGTATATATTACCTATGTAATCTATTATATACATACATACACGGAGAGAAACACAGAGAGAAAATGATAAAGCAAATGAGACAAAATACTGACAATTGTTGAATGGAGGCATAGTATATGGGAAGGAGTTCTTTGTATTGACATTATTCCTAGAATTTTTCTGAAAGCTTGAAGTTACTTCAAAATTTGGATTTTAAAAAAGGCTCACATTATGAAATTGCACCTTGTCCTTTCTCTTAGCATTACAGGTTTTGCCAAAAGAACATTTTGCATCAAATATTGATGTGTGGAAGTGAGAGAGTGGTCTGCTAAATCAGTAATTTGAGATACTAAACTATCATTTTTGCACCTTTGAATACTTGAAAGGCCGATTTTGTATAAATGTATCCTCTGATTTCCTATATATTGGAGATATTTAGACCATAATTTCATTATGAGTAAATGAATAAATATTCAAAAAATAAAAAAGGATCACATAAATACATGACAAATTATAAACAGTGAAGAGTGTTCTTTTTTCTTTAAGTATGTAATGGTGGTGAGACCCTAAAGATGAAGTGGTTTGTCTTAGATAGGGAGATCAAGGAGGGCTTCCTGGAGGTGGCAGGTTTGAGCTGAGGTCTAAGTGGAAGTTGACCAGAGAAGAGTTATCTTCCAGGCAGAGGACACAGCTCTGGCAAGAGCTCTTTGTAGGAAAGAGCAGAGCTCATTAGAGGAACTGAAGAAAAGAAACAGGGCAGCTGGAGCTGAGCTCTGAGCTTCCTCTCCTCCACAGCGCAATGGCGGGGAGCTGGGGGGGTCAGGGTTCTGGACAGGGCTGCTCTTCTGGCCCCAGACAGGGTCTGTTTTGTTTCTCCCCTACCTTTCTGCCCTTTCCAGCTCATGTTCTCACGTATCTTCCTCTGGCTCCCCACCGAACCCAGGTCCTAAGATTCTGCTCGAACGCAGCTCCCCAGGCCGAGGCCCAGAATCCCAACAGCATATGGCAACGTGATCTGACAGCTTCCCACTGGCTCCTTCCCTGTAGCTCCCTCTCAGCCTCCAATCCCTGGTTGCCATCCATCAACCCTTTTACCTGCCATACCAAAACCATCGGGCTGTCATTTAAACTTATTTCTACAATTTGCTTCCTGGGCCTCAGGCAACCAGTTCCATCTGCGGATGGCTTCGTGCAGTTTCCATCTGGTCTCCATCTACTGCTGGTTTTCCCGAGAGCTCGCATGGAGCCACCCTTCAGATTTCTACCGGGGGCTCAACCGAGAGCAACCGCAGGTGACTTTGGAGCACGAACCTGCCTGATAAAAGCATAGCATTCTTCATCTAGTTAGTCACACGTTTTGCAGGCACAGGTAACATCATACCATATCCAGGTAATGCTTTGTAAACTCCAGGGCCTGAGTGCCATTTCATTAGGTATCCACTGAATCACAGAATTAAAAGCTTAAAAGGGAACTTTATTTTGGGGGGCTCCAAAATCACTGTAGATGGTGACTGCAGCCATGAAATTAAAAGACGCTTACTCCTTGGAAAAAGTTATGACCAACCTAGATAGTATATTCAAAAGCAGAGACATTACTTTGCCGACTAAGGTCCTTCTAGTCAAGGCTATGGTTTTTCCTGTGGTCATGTATGGATATGAGAGTTGGACTGTAAAGACGGCTGAGCGCCGAAGAACTGGTGCTTTTGAACTGTGGTGTTGGAGAAGACTCTTGAGAGTCCCTTGGACTGCAAGGAGATCCAACCAATCCATTCTGAAGGAGATCAACCCTGGGATTTCTTTGGAAGGAATGATGCTAAAGCTGAAGCTCCAGTACTTTGGCCACCTCATGCGAAGAGTTGACTCATTGGAAGGGACTTTGATGCTGGGAAGGATTGGGGGCAGGAGGAGAAGGGGACGACAGAGGATGAGATGGCTGGATGGCATCAGGGACTCAATGGACGTGAGTCTGAGTGAACTCTGGGAGGTGGTGATGGACAGGGAGGCCTGGCGTGCTACGATTCATGGGGTCGCAAAGAGTCGGACACGACTGAGCGACTGAACTAAAACTGAACACCCTCATGTTGCAGATCAGCTCAGAGAGGGGAAGTAACTTGGTCAAGATCACAGAGCAAGTTCGTAGAGGAGCTGGACCTGGAAACCAAGACCTAGAAGCCCAGTGGAAGGGCCATGTCCAGCTGATGCTCCAAGTAATAAATATTACGCAGGACCTCCCAGAAAGCGAATGTCCTCAGAGCAGCTGCAAGACAGTCCCTGTCTACGAAGTGAGCGGTCTGGAGAGCCTTAGTGGGAAACCAGCCCCGTGAATCTGTCTTGTTACGTTTAGCAGCTACTCATTGTGTTATTTTATCTGTTTCGTTTCATTTTAGACCTGGTTCCCATTTCACATTTATGACTAAAGGCCCTTGTGTGAGGAAAAGGGAAGTTGGGAAAAAGATTCTTTTCTTTCGTACTCTGCAAACCTTTCCAGACTTTTTTTTTTTCTTTTATAAGATTTCCATTCCAGGGCCCCCAGAGCTTCTCAAATCTTCTGCATTTCCAACCCCCTATTCGGCCTTCACTGTAATTATCTTGGGAAAATTTAAATTCCTTATCATGGTTCTGTGACAATACCAGCTAAAGATAAGCACATTCTGAGGTCTTGTCAAATTGCCCTCCATAGGTTCAGTTAATAGGAATTACAGTTAGATTTTTCTTTAAGTGTCATAACGGTATTGTGACGATGTTAAAGAGTCCTTATCATAGTGAGATACAGAGTGAAATATTTATGGATGATGTGATATGAAGTCTGGGATTTGCTTCAGAATATTCTTATGGGGGAGAGGTAAAGAAAAACCTGCTCCCTTCATACAAAGCTCTCCACTGGCGTTCTCTAATTTCTTTTGCAGCCTCTTCCCCTCCCCCAATCTATGAATCTGTGTATTCCCTATCTGGGGGTGGGATTTGCCTCCTGGGGTCGCAGCCCAGAAGTGAGCCTATAGATGCTGGAGCCAAAGAGGCTTAGATTCAAAATCCCAGCTCCACCCTCATGAGCAGAGGGACCGAGGACAAGCCATTTAAGTGTCTTCGTTCTCACTTCCCCATCTGCAGAGTGGAGATAATACATCAACAACTCCCCAAGAGCCTATTTTTCTAATTTGTTCTTTTCCTTCACTTTTTCTAAATCTGCCTCCACCAGCCCTGAAAGTGTGTCTTTTCCTCCAGGATCCCACCCGAGCCCCTTGGCTCTTCAGTGAAAGTCGCTCAGTCGTGTCCATTTCTTTTCGACCCCATAGACTATATAGTCCATGGAATTCTCCAGGCCAGAATACTGGAGTGGATAGCCTTTCCCTTCTCCAGGGGAGCTTTCCAACCCAGGGATCGAACGAACCAGGTCTCCCGCACTGCAGGCAGATTCTTTAACAGCTGAGCCACCAGGGAAGCCCAAGTACCAGAGTGGGTAGCCTATCCCTTCTCCAGGGGATCTTTCCAACCCAGGAATGGAACCGGGGTTTCCTGCACTGCAGGCGGATTCTTTACCAACTGAGCCACCAGGGAAGCCCTGGCTCTTCAGAGGCTCAT
>SJXQ01010321.1:18741-43975 GCA_006408695.1 Aepyceros melampus | reverse complement strand
TATAAGAGACAGCCTCTTCCCCGTCCCACTTCTCCCCTCCCCCATCTATCCTGTCTGCTTCAGCCCCACACTCCCATCTTCCAAAGCTCCCTCAAATCCACCTCAGGGGCTTCCACCACCTCCTCTGCTCAGACCCACAGGCCTGGCCATCTGTAAAAGCCTCCCACCTGGGCTCCTTCCCTGGGACCCCTCTGCTTTCTAGTCGCTGCTCCAGGCTGCTGGCACAACTTTCCATCCAAAACCAGCACTCTTGGACTGGAAGGCCTCCCAGGGGCTCTCTCTGCTGAGAAGAGATAAGTTCCAAATTCCTGAGCTCGGTATTTGACACCCTGCACAGCCTGGTCTGTGCACACATTGTTCCAGAGTCATCCTCCGCATATGCTGCCAAGGAAGTCCTCAGCCTGGGCATCTCGGATTGCCATCTTTCACACCAGCATCAGAATCACCTGGGGCCTTGGTGGGAAATGCAGAACCCTGGGTCCTACCCCAGACAACTGAATCTGGAGGGGCCCAGGCCCGATGCACACAAACGCTGAGGATTCTCACTCTCGCCACATCAAACTGCTTGCCTGGATCATGCCTCCAGGCCTCTGTTCGTGCTATATTAATGTTTCCCCTTTCTTCAAGGCCTAGCCTAAATGTCGTCTTCTCAGTAGTCATGTACGGATGTCAGATATGGACAATAAAAAAAAAAGGCTGAGCGCCGAAGAAATGATGCCTTCAAACTGTGGTGTTGGAGAAGACTCTTAAGAGTCCCTTGGACAACAAGGAGATCAAACCAGTCAATCCTAAAGGAAATCAACTCTGAATATTCATTGGAAGGACTGATGCTGAAGCTGAAACTCCAGTTGGATCCAATTCTCTCCTATAGCACTAGGCACACATCTCTGTTGCAGATGCATGTACCACAGGGTATGTAATGATCTGTCTGCCTGCCTTCCCAGCTAGAAGGAAGTCTCTGCCAAAGTCACTTCACAGAACTCCCAGAGCCCCCAACACAGTGAACGGCACCCGGCAGGCACTGATAAATATTAATTAATTTGAATAGCTTCTTACTACTTCTTGGCTCCCGGATTGTAAACATAATGCATAGCTCCTGGCAGGTTCTTTTACATTGATGTCTGATGGATGAATTATCAAAGGATAGATGAGAGCCTGAAATGAATGATGAAATATGCAAATAAACTCATGATGAATTTTCATCATTGATTAGTATTCTGAAACGCCTGGGTGTGCCTGAGACCGTCTCTAACCTGACGGGATGTGTAAATCAGGTCCAATGTGAACCCAGGACTTTTGGTTCCAGGTTCCCTGGGTGAAATTGGCAGACCAAAGTTCTGATGTTAATCAGAAATGTCACTTTCACGATGGTGAGTGCATGGCCATCTTCCATCACAACTTTCCTGGCATCAGCCTCGGGAAATCCTCATTTAATCACGTTTATCATTCCACCTCACAGAGTCCACAGAGAGCCTACTGATACTGCTCAAAGGGAAACCTGATATCTGTTGTGAGGAGCAGGCCAGAAATCAGCCTTCAGGTGCTGAGGCTGGGGGAATTCCCTGGCGATCCAGTGATTAGAACTCCACACTGTCACTGCCGAGGGCCTGAATTTGATCCCTGGTCGGGGAACTAAGATCCCACAAGCATTGTGGCACAACCGAAAAAAAAAAAAAGATGCTGAGATGGGGGTAGAGGGCAGTGAGGCATGTCTAGGTGGCAGACAGGTAGCCCTGGCTTCTCCATTTATTGTCTGTGTGAGACCGGACAAGTTACCCAATGGCTCCAATACTCGTTTCCTCCACCATAAAATGAGGTCACTTTGTGCTCCTGCCCTTTAAGGTTATTGAACGAGATCATGTACACTACATGAGTAGCGCACAGTACACATCACACTCACAGTGCAGGGGGCCCAGGTTCAATCCCTGGTTGGGGAACTAGATCCCACGTGCAGCAACTAACACCCAGTGCAGCCAAATAAAAAATAATCTAAAAAAAAAAGAGAGAGATGTTATTGCTACACTGCTGTAACCAGGGCAGCTGCGCTGCTACTAAGTTGCTTCAGTCGTGTCCGACTCTGTGTGACCCCATAGACGGTAGCCCATCAGGCTCCCCCGTCCCTGGGATTCTCCAGGCAAGAACACGGGAGTGGGTTGCCATTTCCTTCTCCAATGCGTGAAAGTGAAGTCGCTCAGTCGTGTCCAACTCTTACTGACCCCACGGACTGCAGCCCACCAGGCTCCTCCGCCCATGGGATTTTCCAGGCAAGAGGACTGGGGTGGGGTGCCATTGCCTTCTCCGACCAGGGCAGCTAGATTCCAGTAAATGATTAGGTGGTGGTGAGTGTGGCTGACTCAGGGGCTAGAGTGATCGGAGTCAAGAAGCCAGGTCTCAGCCATCTATTAGGAATAGATTCCCCAGTTAGAGGAGAATTCTAGCTTTAAGAATGGGGCCAATGGTGGGAATGCAAACTAGTATAGCCTCTATGGAGAACAGTGTGGAGATTCCTTAAAAAACTGGAAATAGAACTGCCATATGACCCAGCAATCCTACTGCTAAGCACATACACTGAGGATACCAGAATTGAAAGAGACATGTGTACCCCAATGTTCATCACAGCACTGTTTACAATAGCCAGGACATGGAAGCAACCTAGATGTCCATCAGCAGACAAATGGATAAGAAAGCTGTGATACATATACACAACGGAATATTCAGTTCAGTTCAGTTCAATTCAGTCGCTCAGTGGTGTCTGACTCTTTGCGACCCCGTGAATCGCAACACGCCAGGCCTCCCTATCCATCACCAACTCCCGGAGTTCACTCAGATTCACCTCCATTGAGTCTGATGCCATCCAGCCATCTCATCCTCTGTCGTCCCCTTCTCCTCCTGCTCCCAATCCCTCCCAGCATCAAAGTCTTTTCCAATGAGTCAACTCACTCAGCTATTAAAATGAATGCATTTGAATCAGTTCTAATGAGGTGGATGAAACTGGAGCCTATTATACAAAGTAAGTCAGAAAGAAAAACACCAATACAGTATATTAACGCACATATATGGAATTTAAAAGATGGTAATGATAACCCTATATGCAAGACAGCAAAAGAGACACAGATGTAAAGAACAGAATTTTGGACTCTGTGGGAGAAGGCAAGGGTGGTATGATTTGAGAGAATAGCATTGAAACATGTATATTATCATATGTGAAATAGATCCCCAGTCCAGGTTCGATGCATGAGGCAGGATGCTCAGGGCTGATGCACTGGGATGACCCAGAGGGATGGGATGGGGAGGGAAGTGGGAGGGGGGTTCAAGATGGGGAACACGTGTACACTCATGGCTGATTCATGTCAATGTATGGCAAAAACCACCACAATATTGTAATTAGCCTCCAATTAAAATAAAATAAAATAAAACGGGGCCGAGCGTGGAAGCTGATCTTTCTGCTCTGTGGCCTGTGTGTTCAGGGACCAAACAATGCAGAGCCAAGAAAGGCCAGGAGGATGTGGCCAGACTGGGAGCTTTGGCCCCACAGGGAAACCCCAGCAGCTCTGCTTCTGGTCTGGAGTCAGCTCTTTGGCCAGATTTGCCCCAACCAGGGCTAATGCAGCTCCCTGAACTGCACTCTGACCATAGACGGAAGTGAAGCCGTAATCCTGTCCCTGGTACAGGTCACCCACATCAAATGGGGAACTGGAAACTGGAGTCCCAGGCGGGCCTTGGGTTTTTTTCTGTAGACCCTGAATTACTGGGAACTTCCTCTCTCTGGGTCTGCAGGTCCTGTTGTCACTAAGATGCAGCAACTCTGACTCCCAGTGAGAAGGGGCCTCGCAAGAGATGCCCTCATCCTCACCGGCCAAGTTCGTGCTGGTGAGCCAGGCCGGAGGGAGGCTGTTTTCTCCTTTGTTCTTCTTCCTGGCGACCCTGGGACAGGGGCTGAGCTTGGGGATCACACAGCCTCTCCTAACTGGAAACATAGCTGAGAACCCAGGGCAGGACCTGGGTAGAAAGATGAGGGGGTGGGCGGGGCAAGGGGCTGAGGAGGGCATGGCCTGATGGAAGTAATTGACCTGGACCCTCGGAGCTCCGGGATCTCATAAGGAACAAAGCCCTGGCTGTGGGACCTCTGGCTTTCTTCCCAGAGCTCGACATGGTCAATGACTGGGGAACAGCGCCATCTCCTGGCTGCCTTCAGTCACAGCCCTCCTCCTGGTGGGAAAACCGCAGGACGTTCAGAGACCATCTTAGGTGTGGGATGCCTTCAGAATCTTGGAACAAACAGGATTTGGTTTTTGATTCAGTCGTCTGGGGTGGAGCCCAAGATTCTGCATTTCTAACAGGCCGCTCATGCCACTGGTTTAGGGATCTGATCAGAAAGCTCTATATCTCAATTATGTCTCAATAACACTAGAGGAAATTAAATGCTTTGAGGGGCTCAGATATGAATCACGTCTGGTCCCAGACACCCCAAGGGTCTCAGGAAAGATACTTTTCCACATATAAAATCTGTGAGTCACAAGGCAAGACGAGTAGGGAAAGCTTCGTGGAGAGAAGGGATCCAAAGTGTGTTTTAAAGGGTGGTCGGATAGATCTTCACCATGGAAGCTTGCCTAAAGGATCAGCCGGGAACAGCCTTCCTGCTGCCTTGGGTCTACCAGCCCAAACGCAATGGTTCACAGCCATAATAACTGACCTGGGGCTGGCCCAAAGATTGCAAGCAAGGTGACTGGTTAAAGTAATCATGGAGGGCTTCCTTGATGCTCAGTGGTAAAGAATCCGCCTGCCAAATGCAGGAGACTCAGGTTCGATCCCTGATCCAGGAAGATCCTACATGCCATCGAGCAACTAAGCCCGTGCACCACAACTACTGAGGCTGTGCTCTAGAGCCCGGGAATATCAACTCCTGAAGCCCGCTCACCCTAGAGTACGTGCCCCCTAACAAGAGAAGCCACTGTAATGAGAAACCCGCACACCGCAGCTAGGAAGTAGTCTGTGCACTGCAACTAGAGAAAAGCCCGCACAGCAGCAAAGTCCTAGCCAGCCAAATAACAAAGTTATTTTTAAAAAGTAAAATACTAATGGCAGTAACGTTTCTGAGCAATAGTCACTTATTGATTTGCTAAATATAATCAACATCACCTCTTATAAAGAGTTCTTCTAATGACCTTCCCAAATGCAGAATTTTCCAGAAAGAGATGAACATCTAATGGTGATTGGATCACCCTTCAGTCACAGGCCCTTCTGCTTAGGTAAGACATGAAGTAGGAGAAAGGACTCCATTGGCCCCATTTCACAGAAGAGGAATCTGAGGCTCAGGGAGGTCACATGACTTTGCCTGAGCCCACCCAATAAGGCTAACCCTGAACCCCTTGACATGGCACTCAGGAGCACTCCTGTGACATCTGCCAAGGTTGACTCCATAAAAAAAGGCATAGAGAGGAGGATGAGGGTGGAGGCAGGGGTGTCATGGAAATCTGGGAGTCTGGGGTCCAGGCCTTCCATGCCTGCACAGTCACCTCGGGCTGGGAACCCTGCCATCATCCAGGGAGGGTGAAAGCAGCTTTTACAAAGCAGGGTCTGAGGCCCTCGGACAGGCCCCCCTTTGTCAACTTCCTCTGTCCTCCACCCCAACGCCCCGGCCTCAAGCATCACCCTCTTTGAATGGCTGGCTCCAACACACTGGAAATTTGCAACACAAATACGCGGCTTGTATCTCGGTGGAGCCTCACTGCCCTAGCCTTTTGGAGGCTTTTAAAGCCAGCCTTTTCTCTGGGGCGCTTTCTTTCCACAGCTCAAGCCCCCAGCCCTTACACAGGCATGATCGCTAATTAAAACTGGGTGAAAACCCGTCCTGGGAAGAGAGCCGGGTGGCCAGCGGGCTGTTCCCACCCCTCTCCGAGGCGACTGGCAGCCAGAACTGGTGGAGGGGGCTGAACTCTCAGTCTCAAAGCTCATGCTGGCTTCCTCCCTCCATCCTCTTCCTTGATGGGTTTGAAAATTTACAGCAAATTAAGCTCATCACCCAGGATGGCACCCAGCTTTTCAGAGCTCAGCTCTATTCATAAGAACTGCAGTAACAGCTAACACTGACCAAGAGTACCAGACACTTTATAAACATATTTCTGATGCTCAAACAACCTGGAAAGGCAGAGGTTATCATACCCTCTGTATAGCCTCGATAACTAAGGCTCAGAGTGATGAAACACCTAGACCTGGATCCCACAGCCTACAATGGGCAGAACTGATTTTCAAATCCAAATCCATTTGTGCGCCAAATACCTGCTCCCACTTAGGCTTCTCTCTGCTCCTGTCCGGTGCTCTCCCAGTTTTACTGTGACTTCTCCTTTTTCTCAGTTCTTGGAACATCTAGTGGTGTGTCCATCGCTGGGTCTACTTGCCTGAGGTGATGGTGGCGCAACTGAATAAACTTATGAAAACATTGAACTGCAGACTGCAAACAGGTGACTTGTGTGATATGTGAATTGTACTTCAATAAAGCAGTTAAAGCTCTTAAAAAAAAAAAAAAAGGTAGGAGAACAAGAATTGGTGGACTATGGGGACTTCCCTGATGGTCCAGAGGCTAAGACTCCACATTCCCAATGCAGGGGGCCTGGATTCGATCCCTGGTGAGGGAACTAGATCCCACATGCCACAACTAAGACCCAGAGCAGCCGAATAAAGAAATCAGTCAGCTTAGTCACTCAGTCCTGTCCGACTCTGTGTGACCCCACGGACTGCAGCATATCAGGCTTCCCTGTCCATCACCAACTCCTGGAGCGTGCTCAAACTCATGTCTATCAAGTCAGTGATGCCATCCAACCATCCTATCCTCTACCATCCCCTTCTCCTCCTAGTTTCAATCTTTTCCAGCATCAGGGTCGGAGAAGGCGATGGCACCCCACTCCAGTACTCTTGCCTGGAAAATCCCATGGACAGAGGAGCCTGGTGGGCTGCAGTCCACGGGGTCAGTAAGAGTCGGGCATGACTGAACGACTTCACTTCCACTTTTCACTTTCATGCATTGGAGAAGGAAATGGCAACCCACTCCAGTGTTCTTGCCTGGAGAATCCCAGGGACGGGGGAGCCTGGTGGGCTGCCATTTATGGGGTTACACAGAGTCGGACATGACTGAAGCAACTTAGCAGCAGCAGCATAGGGTCTTTTCCAATGAGTCAGTTCTTCATATCAGGTGGCCAAAGTATTGGAGTTTCAGCATCAGTCCTTCCAATAAATATTCAGGACTGATTTCCTTTAGGATTGACAGGTTTGATCTCCTTGCAGTCCAAGGGTCTCTCAATATATACATAAATAAAAGATCTCTTAAATAAGGAATTTGTGGACTATGGAATATTAGCTTGTCATGGATCGATGAACTTGCAGGTCAGAAATATCTGAGTCCTGGCCCTGCCGCTGCCCTGCTGTGTGGCTGCTGGACAGTGGGCACCCCCTCTGTGCCTGTTTCCTCATTTATAACAGCAATAAAAATAGCCGTGGTAAGAGCTCATTTATGAGGCTTATTCTATTCCAGGCCTGTATCTTATCCACTAGCACATGCAATCCTCACCCCACAACCTCACGAGTTGAGCCTCATCATTCCCATTTTACAGCTGAGGAAACTGAGATCAGGCACAAAGTCCTTAGCACAAGCCCTGTCGCAGAGCTTCAGCCGAGGTTGAATTCGATCCCCATGGTTTCTTCAGCCGACTCTGCGTGTCCTGTATCTGCACGCTGGTCTGGTGACCATTCAGGGTGCCCAGCTCTGCATGGTACCCACTCATGTTTGCTGAGATAACCTCCTGACTGTATGAGTTCCCATTGCTCCAGGGGCTCCCAACTCCTCCATCTGCCACCTGCTGCCGTGACCCATCAAGCCATCCTTAATCCCTGGGGATCTGGCCTGACCTGACCGCTTTGTGTCCAGGCCTGCAAGGAGAACTGTCCCTCAGTCCCTGCTTCTCTGGGGAACATCCCATGTTTGCTCTGTGCCAAGAACTTGGTTCCGTGCAAGCTAAGAAGCAGGATCATAAAGTATCACTGCTAGGAGGTTCCTTCAGGAACTACTGGCTCCGGCACTTCCCTGGTGGTCCAGTGGGTAAGAATCACCTTGCAATGCAGGGGACATGGGTTCGATCCCTGGTCAGAGAGCTAGGATCCCGTATGCCACTGAGCATCTAACCTGCATGCCACGCTAGAAAGTCTGTGAGCTGCAACGAAAGATCCCGCATGACACAATTAAGACCAGACGTAGCCAATTAACTAATTAAGAAAGAAATGACAGATTCTAACTGTGAACTGTAGAAGTGTATCCTAAAAGGCAGTCTCCACTCCCTGCTCTTCAACCAGACCGGCTCTGTTTGAAAAAGTCTGATTTAGATACTGTACTTCCCTAGATTCCCAAAGAAAGATCTAGGTTTCAAATTCTTTTAAAAGCTTGAAAACTACTGTCCTTGGCTGTTTCGCTATAGATGGGAGTAGGAAATTGATGGTATAGAAAGTGAGGCCTGGAGGGCCCCAGTAACCTGCAGAGGGTCCCCGAGGCAGTGATGGACGGACACAGGAGGGCAGCAGGCGTCTGGAAGCTCAGCTCAGAGCTATTTCCACTGCTCGACAACAGTCGTGTGGGAGAGCACCGCTTCTGCCTCCCATGCGTTCAAGCCATTCTTGAGGATTCTTTAGCTTTAGGCTAGAGAAATCCAGAAGTACAATTCTCCCCAGACTTCTCATTTCTTGCCTCTCACTCCATACCCCTCTGAGGCAGCTATCGACTTTGGCTGCCTCGACACAAGACAACGATGCTCCCCAGGCCAGCTGCCTACACTGGCCTGTGACCGCAAGAGGTTAGGCCAAATAGAGGAACATTTTGATAATTGGGCGACGAGGGAAATGGCAAACAACTCTCCTCACTAAGCGGAGAAAAAAACACTTTCGTCCGTAAAGTTGGCTGTCTCGAGTGAAATAAAGTTGCACACGGACAAAATAAGATTATGTGAACTTTTTAAAAGGCTCATTTAATCTCAGAGAGTAAATTAACCCTTGGCTGTTTCACTGATAGAAGTACTCCAATCATTAGACAAGCAGTATTAGACGCTTCCTCTGGGAATAACGTTAACTTCTCGCTCTGTCCTTTCTCTCCAAGATAAAGTTCGATATGAATCTTCACTTGCAAGGGGCAAAACCTCTCACCCCTATTAGGGTTCACAGTATGATGCTCAGATGGTGAAGAATCTTCCTGCAATGCGGGAGACCCAGGTTTGATCCCTGGATCAGGAAGATCTCCTGGAGAAGGGAATGGCTTCCCACTACAGTATTCTCACCTGAAAAACCCCATGGACAGAGGAGCCTGGAGGGCTGCAGTCCATGGGGTTGTACAGAGTTGGACACAACTGAGCGACTGACACTGTCTCTCTTCAGAAACGAACCAAGTGGCTGTGCAAATCAGTACCTCGACTGATCACTGAGAACCAATTCAACGTATTTGCCTGGAAACTGATAACATTTTGCTTTCTCGCGCAATTGTAGCTGCGCTCCTTTGGCGGACTTGTGAGTAATTGACCCTCTGACGCTAACAACGCCCAGGCAAATGAAGGTATAATTGGTGGGAGCACCACGCAGCCGCTGGAGCAGACGCCGAGGCCCGTGGAGCTGGAGCGACCTCTCAGTGCAGAGGGAGACCTGCCACCTCGGAGGTGAGCGGGCGGGGAGCGGGGGGTGGCCCTGGGGGCTAGGCTGGATGAGGGTGAGAACATTGAGCTTCTCACCAACTCAGAGACTCCACGTCCAAGAGGCCGACTGCCATCCTCTCTGCCCCTAGACTGGTGAGTACATCTGAGGCCCCTTGTTAGGGGCTTGGGAATATGCTTTGTACAGTGGGTACCATTTTGAGGTTGTCTTAAATGCGTGACCCTCAGTCCATGGGGTAATGGCAGCAGACAGGTGCCAGGTGGGCTGTCAGGAGCAGATGAGGTCTCTGTGCTTTTTTAAGGGTATGCCGGGTGGGCTCCCAGGACAAATGTATCACCTGGCAAGATTCTCCTGTCAAACACGGGATTCTGCCGTGGACTACAGCTTCCCTGGTGGCTCAGATGGTGAATCTGCCTGCAATGCGGGAGACCCAGGTTTGATCCCTGGATCAGGAAGATCTCCTGGAGAAGGCAATGGCTACCCACTACAGTATTCTCACCTGAAAAACCCCATGGACAGAGGAGCCTGGAAGGCTACAGCCATGGGGTTGTACAGAGTTGGAAGCGACTGAGCGACTGACACTTTCTTTCTTCAGAAAGGAACCAAGTGGCTGTGCAAATCAATACCTCGACTGATCAATCAGAACCGATTCAATGTATTTGCCTGGAAATTGATAACATTTTGCTTTCTCGCACAATTGTAGCTGCGCTCCTTACTTTAGGTTTTAGACACGATTATCTGCCCTTGGAGTACTCCATTACCCCCACGTTTGTCTCTCAACCCAGACTTCAATGATCCTAAAATATTTGTATCTTTTATCACAAGCCGCCTCGAACCCTTTCTGGAAGAAGGTGAGGTATCATTCTTTTGAATGACCATTCAAGATGCTTCTTCATGAATAACTTAGATCTCCTTTGACTTGGAACACTAGCGGTGAAACAGTTTATAAAGTGAATCAGGACGTCAGTGCTTTAGGGTTCTTAAATTACATAGCAGAAGATTTAAAAGAGGTAAAAGATTGTGTTTTTTTTCCAGAAGTTCAAAAGTGGCCTTGCTGGGTTGGTACTTGAGACCTTACCTCTGTTGTTAACTGAAGGTTTGTCTGCAGAATTCTCGTAGCATTCCTGGTATGAAGGCTGGCAAAATGTGCCAACTAATGTAGATTAAGTGCCCATTTATCCTGAATCCAGACGACCTCAAATATATCTAATCATGGAATTAGTTTATAAGCATGGTGGAGAGCTAACTGATAATATAATGACAGCTGATAAATTCTAAAATGCCTTCAGAGCCATCCAGGAGGTGTTGATGGTGTTCTTGGATTCATGCTTGATTTAATTCAGTGAATTCTAGTTTCTTAGACTGGCCCTGTGGAAGCTGTCTGCCACAACCACTGATTTATTCCTAGAGGCACAATCTCTATCCTCATCATACCAGAAACTGGATGATTCTTGTTATTTTCCCTCTTTGTCCAATGGGATTTCGTAACCCTATGGATTAGCTTCTCACAGGTCAGAGGTTACAATGGTGTTTTGACCCACCCCTGGGGTATGTGGTTTGGGCAAATGTTGTGCCTCTTGGTTGAACAGATTATGAGGTTGCCCAGCCTCACTCTGAATGACCTGAGGTAACTGGCTTTACTGTGACTTGACTCCCAAATCTGCCAATCTTAGGTTATTTTCAGCTCCCCAAACCCCTGCTGTGCACAGGGACAGGCCAGCCAAGCAGGTGTTCCTGCTTGTCCCCCTTGTTTCCTCCCCAGAGACTCGGTAACAAAGAGAAAATGCTTTCGGTCTTCTCAGAACTGCTTTCCATGTGCAGGGGATGAATTCTGGAGTGCCCCCATGAATAGGGAGCCCTGTGAATAGGGGATTGTATCAGAGAGGCCGCCGCGCAGAGCGGGAGGCCCATTCTGAAGTGCCCACTCTGCAACTAATTTGATGGAGGACCATGGAAAAAAGGCCCTTCTCCTCTCTGGGTTCATTTCATTGGCTGTCTAAAACTAGAGCTCGTGATATCTGCTCCCAAGGGCGAGTGTGAGGGTGGGCTGTAAGGGCCGGGGGGGAGGCTTAGATGGAGCTTATGCCAAAAACAGAGGTTTGGGCTTTGCCCCGGAGGGAGTGGAATGCCAAGGGCTTCTGAGAAGTGAGAGAGGTGATTGTGAGCCTGGATGTGCTCAGGTCATTGAAAGAGCAGCCGGAAAGAAGGCAAGCCCAGACTGCAGCTGGGAGACAGAAAAAGTAGGGGTCATGTCAAGGAGACCCCTTTGCCCCGAAATATCTCCCTGTTTAGGAGACTCCAGCAGAGGACCAGGTCTGGAAAAGAGAGATGGGTGTGATAATGTGTGATGAGGACAGAAGGTTAAAGATCCTTGGTCTGGGGAGTCAAGGTCTAAATCGGGTGCAAAACACATCTAAAGGGCTCATCGTGTGGTTAAAGGTAGAGAAGGTCTGGGAGGCACAGCCGGTGGATGTCCCAGGCGAGGCCGCGGTCTCATCTTTTCTCTAGCCCCGATCCTTGCCAGAGTGGCAAAAGCTTAACAAGTATTTGCAGGATAAGGGGTCTTGGACTTGACTCAACGGGAAAGCTTCCGAACAGGAAAAGCTGCCTGGATGTAGGACACACTGGCTTGCAGGTAGTCAGCTCCCTGTCACTCACAGTGTTTGAGCCGGAACTGGACCATAGGCTGTTGGGGGGAGGGGAGGGAGGGGAGCACATCAAAGAGGGGCTCACGACTGAGGTCTGGACGGCTGCTCCCTCCAGCTCTGGGGGTGCAAGGGTCTCAGGCAGCAGTGAACAGTCCCCAGGGGTGCTTCCTGGGACTTCAAGGCCTCTCCGGTTTAGTCCAGACCCCAGTGTCTGGGAGAAGGAGGGTGATACCCTGAGAGGAGAAGTGAGCCCAGGGATGGAAGTGGATTCCTCCCGGGCTGGCCCTGCCTGCTGGAAATCCCTTCTGAGCGGGACCTGCCGGAAATGGAGCCGCTCAGGGAGATGGTGGGCCGTGAGGTGTCTCTTGCCCTTGCCAGGGCTGACCAAGCATCTGGAGGGGTCCATATGCCCCTAGAGGGGACATCCTGCTGAGAGAGGTGCCCCTGGGAGATGGGAAGTCCAGACCCTGAGGTGACTGAGTCTCCCTGAGCCCAGCGGTTTCCACCCCGCAGTCTGGGTTGATAGCAGAGCATGGCCCTAGCAGAGGCTGCTCTGTCCCCTGTAGACTCTTCTTCCTAATTGCCGAGCATGGTGTCAGCAGGCCCCCATTAAGGATAATTACGTGAGCTATGAGATGGTTCTGCCGCTGGGCTCCCCAGGTCCCTGGTCTCTTCCAGGGCTAAAACTCTTGGGCAAAATCTAAATTTCTGGAGCAAGAGGCACAGCCATTCTCCCTTCCCTTCAACTCCACACAAAATAAGACAGCCTGCCCTCTGAGCATGTCCTCAGAGCAGAGGTGTGTGAAGAACCACCCCCGTGCCAACCACTCACGTCAGGCGCCTCATGTCAGTTCATGCTCACATGACCTTGATAACTGGACCTAGGCAGTAGGTCCAGTTATCAAGTCCATTTTATGGATAGAGAAACTGAGGTCTGGAAAGGAGAAGCCCCTAGTCTGGGATGCACAGCTAGTGATGACCAAGCCTGGATGTGAACTCGGGTTTTTCTGACTCAGAGCCTGAGCTGTCAGCCCCACTCAATGCTGTCAGTGCCACACTGGGGCAGGGGGAGAGAGGCAAATATGAGAAGCTGTTTGCTCCTCCCCAACTCCAGTCTTCTTGCCTGAAGAATCCCCACGGACAGAGGAGCCTGGTGGGCTGCAGTCCATAGGGTCACAAAGTGTCAGACACAACTGAAGCGATTTAGCACACATTATTATATTATTCCTTGCTGAGGCCTGAGTCCCACGTAGAATGCCCTATAGGAAGCGGTAGTTTCACCACTGTCTTTCATTGTGTGTTCAACCTTGTGAGGTCAGCAGCATAGCCTTATCATGCCCATTTTACAGATGGAGAAAATGAAGCCAGAGTTTGTGACTGGCAGAGGCAGAACTTGAACCCAGGTGTGTCAGACTTTGAGTCTGCTCCATCTTCCCTACCCCACAGCTTCCAAAAGACAAGGACCATAGCTCTCATGAGCCAGGCCGAGGGCCAGAGCTAGCAGAGGGCATCCCAGTGTCTATGGCTATGCCTGACCTTTTCTTCCTGTCTGTCATTTCCCAGGTACCAGCACAGGGGTGAGGATGCTGCTCTGGGTGTTCTTCCTCGTGACCCTCACCCTCAGCAGCGGCTCCCACGGTTCCCTGCCCTCCCAGCCTCTCAGGTAAGCAGTGCCGACAAGAGAAGCAAGAGAGGCACTTTGAGGATGCAGAATCAAGCTGGTCCCCAGCTGGCTCCTCAGGCAGCCTCCCTTGCTCATTTCTGGGAGGGAGGCAGACTGAGCCCCAGAGAGGTCACCCTCGAGTCCTGGTTCCAGCCCTCTCTGGGGATGAGCAGGGCAAGAGGCGACAGAAGGACCTCACAGAGACCAAGTGAGCACAGCCCCTGGGCCTCCCACCCCACCCTCTGACCTCTGACTCCTTCTGCTAGGAGCCCACGGCATGCAGATGCCATCTTCACTAACAGCTACCGGAAGTTTCGGGCCAGCTCGCTGTCCGCAAGCTACTCCAGGATATCATGAACAGCCAGCAGGGGTGAGCCAGCGTTCTCGCGACTTCTCCCTGCACCCTCAGTTCACCACGATTTGGAGGAACCAAGTCTGGTCTCTTCGCTTGCACAGCAGCTGTCACTTCTGGACTTGTCAGGGCAGAAGCGCTCCAGTGTTGAACCTCGTCTTAACCCTTAACTAAGAAATGATCATTGAGCATAGATGCTTGTCCCTGAGTTGGGCTCCAGGTCACCACTTGACTGACTCTACCAGAAAAAAAGACTTTCACTGGTTCATTAATATACTCCTGGCACAGTGCAGAGCAAGCCCTTGGCAGTGTCAGCCATTATGCTCAGGTTCTTAAGTGCTCTTTCCAACAACTTTACAAAGGATGTCCTCTTACCCCCATCACACAGAAGCTACATTAATAGCTTCTAAAGGACACACACCACTGAGTGGCAGAATTAGCATCCAATCAGCCTGACTCCACTGCCTTAACGTGTTTTAATTTTCATTTTGAAAAAATTCCAAACTTACAGAGAAGTTGCAGAAATAGTACAAAGGGCTTTAACATGCTCTGCTCTAAGAGTCAACAATTCCTAATTTTTTTTACTATATTTGCTTACTCCATATCTGGGGCTTCCCTGATGACTCAGTGGTAAAGAATCTGCTTGCAATGCGGAAGACGCAGGTTCAGTCCCTGGGTCAGGAAGATTCCCCGGAGGAGGAAATGACAACCCACTCCATTATTCTTGCCTGGAAAATCCCATGGACAGAGGACCCTGGAGGGCTACAGTCCATGGGGTTGCAGAGTCAGACATGACTGAGCATGTATACACACACACACACTCACACTCTCTCTATATATATATACACATATATATATGTCTAGATACAGGTCTAGACATACGTACACAAACTCAGGTATGATTATGAGTATTATTGTTTTGCTGAACCATTTGAGAGTGAATTATAATCATCATGACCCTTAATCCTTAAGTACTTTTGTGTGTCCCTAATAGCTAATCAAAGGATACTCTTATATAATCACAGTATAATTATCACTTAGAGTCCACATTTAAATTTCACTAGTTGTCCCAAAATGTCCTTTGTAAAAATTTTAAAATATTTTTGGCTGCGTGAGGTCTTAGGTGTAGCACGCAGGAGCTTTCATTGTGCCCTGTGGACTCTCTGGTTGTGGCACACGGGCTTAGGAACCGTGGTGCTCAGGCTCAGCTGCTCTGCGGTATGTAGGATCTTAGTTCCCCCATCAGGGACTGAGCTCATGTCGCCTATGTTGCAAGGCAGATTCTTAACCACTGGACCACCAGGGAAGTCCCTGTAACAGTTACTGATCTTCCTCATCTAGGACTCAATCCAGCCACAGGTGGCATTTAGCAATCCAGCCACAGGTGGCATTTAGCAATCCAGCCACAGGTGGCATTTAGCTTCTTTTAGTCTGGATCAGTTCCTCAGTCTTTATGACACAGACATTTTTTATTAGTAAAGGGCAGTTCTTCATAGAATGTCCCTCGTATTGGGCTCGCCGGGTGCTTCCTCATGAATAGATTCACATTATGCAACAGAGGTAATGTTGTGTCCTTCTCGCTGCATCCTGTCGGGAGGTGCATGTTATCCGTTTGTCCTATTGGTGATGGTAACTTTGATCACTTGTGTAACACGATGGCTGCCAGGTTTCTCCTCTGTTAAGATTTTCTCCTTTGTACTTAATAAGTCATCTGTGGGAAGACATTTTGCAAATGTGTACTTCACAGCCTATAGTCTTCACTCCTATACACACTGCCTGCTTAAACGTTGCTGAGTCTAATTCAGCTGGGTCCAGGAGTCTATGCCAGATATCGCAATAGGCTGAGGGATGCATCCCCACTCTGCTCCCTTTGCTCTGACCTTTCCCAGGCCTCCTCCGCTTCCTACTCAAACAGCAACTTCTGCTGTTCCTCTTTTTCTAATCAAACAGAGAGAGAAACCAGGAGCAAGGAGCAAAGGTGCGGCTTGGCCGTCAGGTGGACGGCGTGGGACAGACCAACAGCAGACGGCATTGGAGAGCATCTTGGCGAGCCTGCTGCAGGAGCAAAGGTGGGAATATGTGTGTGTGCACAAGTGTGAAGGTGTGCACATGTGTGTATTGAGGGACTGCAGAGGCTTCTGTCCCCAAGGATAGCCAGGAAAAGGACTCTCCTCCTCTCCAAGCAAACTGGGAACGAGGTCCCTTCTTCCATACATCAAGAACTGGAAGAAGTGGGGACATGTGTGAGGGAGACTGGCTCTCATCCACTCCTGTATCTCCAGTATGTAGCCAGAGGCCAGCCTCAGTGTCTGTGTCCAGAAATGCTCCTCACTCATGAGTCCCGGGGATAGGACCCAGGAATCCGAATATGAATGAGAGTCTCAGGGGACTCTGATGCTCCTGGTCTGAGATGCATGCCCTGGATCCCTTGCCAAGTTCATCAAACTGTAAAATCAAAGGGAGACCAGCCCCTCCCAACACCCTTGGGTAGAGGACTGTGAGCAGCGCTTGTGAGAGGGAGAGATAGGAATGACAGTCACTCCCCAGCTCCCTCACCCTCACAATCCTAGTAGGAGTCAGAGAAGATCAGGAGTGAGTTTTCCTATTTTACAGAGGAGGAAAACTGAGGCAAAGAAGAAGTAGCTAGCCCCAAGTCAGGGACTAGGCAGACCCAAGACCTGCCTTTCTTCCCCAGAGCCCTTCACACGAACTCCATTTCTTCAAAACGATACGACTGTTTGCAGAAACTGTGCTGTATTTTAGAGCCCGAGTTTTTATCTGTGAGCACAAACATGCCCCAGCATGACTCTGCCAGACACCTCCAGCCCAAACTATTAAGCAAATCCAGTTCCCAGCAGAGCTCTTCGTGTGCCCCCTCACGTTCTTCCCAGCCTGATTAGACACCAAGAGCTCAGCGATCTGGCCAAGTATTGTCCTGAGGAGATGCAAGCAGGCAGAGCACAGCAGAGGTGAGAACCAGCCCCAGAGGCCAGACGGACACCTGAGCCCCAGGTCTGCTCGCGCAGCCAATCTACACACAAGTCATCTTCCCCGTTCCCTCCTCTGTGAAGGGAGCAGATTTGCTCCAATGACCGCCAAGGTCCTGGAGGATAGAATTCTTTCTTTAAATAAATGTCCCTAAAGAATAATGCCTCCCCTCACCATACAGCCCCAGCCCCATGCCTCTCATGCTGGGATTAGGTCACTATTCACCTGCTTCAGGGCTCCCACCAGGCCCCAGTGGGGCAGAGTGGCCCCAAGGAGGGCCACATCCTAAGAATGCAGGCTTTGTTCCTGCAGGTTAAAAGCTTCACAGAGCTGAAAGTCCTAAAGCAGCAGGAAGGCCCCAGAGGTTGCTCCAGCCATTGTTCCCCCTCCAGCTCAACTGTTGCAAATACTAGGACATGAGTGGGTAGGGGTGGGTGCTGAGAAAACAGAACTGCTGAATGAATTCTTACATTAATACCTTAACGTAGAATGATTGGCATTTAGCACCTTTTCACACCCACCACGCCTTATGTCCATATAACAGTCCTCCAAGTTAACAAGTTCAGATTTCTCCATCTTCCCAGCTCTTAAAAGTCATCCAGGGACTTCCCTGGTGGTCCAGTGGTTAAGGCTTCACCTTCCAATGCAGAGGGCATGGGTTCAATTCCTGGTCTGGGAAATAAGATTCCATGTACCTTGTGGCCAAAAACTGAAAACATAAAACAGAAGCAATGTTGTAATAAATTCAGTAAAGACTTCTAAAATGGTCCATATAAAAAAAATCTTAAAAAACAAAAAATCATCCAAAGATGCTCTGGGCTGAGGGGACAGCCGTGGATGGGCCAGTTTTGCTCTCATGGAATTCATAACACACTGAAGTAGACAGAAATTAAACAAGTATTTGTAGAATGGATTATTTAATTTGTGATAAATGGTAAGGGATGTGGTGAACGTGTGTGCTGGAAAGAATGACCTCATCTAACCCTGTTTGGGACTTAGAAGTGGCTTCTTCAAGGGCCAGTGACTGCCCAGGCTCTCAATAGGAGTGGGCTGGGAGAGCTGGGCTAAGACTGAGGTCGTCTTGGGAGTCGGTCATCCAGGGTTATCCAGTCTTAATACTGGAGTCTCCGTCACCCTAATTCCAAGTGCCCTGTCCTACCTTGCCTTGATTTCAGTGCCCCCAGACTAAGCTTTATCTTTCTTTCTGCAATAGGAATTCCCAAGGATGAAGATTCTGCCTCTATTTTCTGCTCCCTGCAGCTGAGACACAACTGCATCCATTAATCCTTTTAAATTTCTGACCTACTTTTTCCTTTATAAATACAATAAAATTCCCCCATACTGGTCTGCATTTCAATTTTCTTTTATCTTCAGCCTAATTTTTTCACGTTTTACAGAGTTCCATTTCCCAAAGTGGTATTACAAGTTTTTTTTTTTTTTAAAGCTAACATTTACCAAACACTCAGAGTGCCAGCCGGGCAGCTTCACGTGTAGAACCTCATAGACTCCCTACACAGCCTAACAGGAGGTACTGGCGTCATTCTCATTTCACAGACGAGGAACCGAGGCACAGAAGGGTGAAGTGAATTGCCGTGGTCACTGCCAACAAGGAGAGAGCTGGGATTCAACTATAGGGGGACCCAGCCCAGGACTGGGCTCTTAGCCATGTTCGACTACTCTGGGCCAAGTCATCCTTCATCCACTGGTGACTCATTCATCTATGAGCAATGCCACTTATTCACTCAACAAACGTTTCTAGAGATCCCACTATGTGCCAAGTGCTGTGCTAGGCAAACAAAGCCACTGACACAGAGCTTATGCTCTTCCTTTCTTTTTGGCTGTGCTGGGTCTTCGCTGCTGCACGGACTTTCTCTAGTTGCTGAGAGCGGGGGCTACTTTAGTTGCAGTGTGTGGGTTTTTATCACAGTGGCTTCTCCTGTTACAGAGCGCAGGCTGAAGGGGGCACAGGCTTGTGTGGTTGTGGCCACACGAGCTTAGTTGCTCCAAGGCATGTGGTATCTTCCCAAACTGGTGATTAAACCTGTGTACCCTGCATTGCCAGGCAGATTCTTAACCACTGGACCACAGGGAAGTCTATCCTAGAGTTTATATTCTAATGGGGGAAAGAATAATAAAAACAAGTAAATATAGAATTTGTAAGATGGTGATGATTGCAAGGAGCAAAAAATTAAGGCAAGGGGAGTACTGGAAGGGATAATTTATCCATAATGAATGAGTATGTGGTAGGGTGGTTAGGGAAGGTCTCTCTGATGAGGGACATTTGAGTAAAGTCCCTCAAGAGTTGGCTTGAGGAAAATGACTCAGAGGAGGATGACTGGGTGAGAACATTCTCAAAACAGTGAAAACCCAACACAAAGGCCCCTAGGCATGAGTGTGGAGGGAGGAGGCACAGAAGGCCGGTGTGGCTAGCCAGAGCACAGCGAGGCTGAGAGTGGAGGAAGGGAGGCCAGCAGGGAGCGGGAGGCCAGCTCATGGGGAGGTCCTTGGAGGCCAATGGGAAGGACTGAAAGGATCTCACTCTCAGCGAGATGGGAGCCACCAGAGTTCAAGCAGAAGAATGACATGATCTGACTTGCATTTAGTGTCACTCTGAGAAAGGGTCAAATGCTGGATACATTCTCAGGGTAGAACTCACTTGCTGATGGATAAGGTATGGGAACTGGAGAGGAGTTAAGAAGAATTCCAAAGTTTGAGGCCTGAGCAACTGGAAGTATGGAATTGCCATTTAGGAGCTTTGGAGGTTGGGAAGAGAATTAGGAGTTGGGGTTAGACATGTTGAGTCTGAGATGCCCTTTAAAGGCCTCAGTAGGGGGGCTGAGTAGGCAGCTGGGTGTGCAGGTCTGGAGCCAGGAGAGAGGTCTGGATAGCTGTCACCTTTGAGTCGGTCTATAAAGTCAGGAGATTAAAAAAATTTTTTTTAATTTTTTAACAAGAACCTACTATACAGCACATGGAACTCTTATTCAAAATTATGTGGCAGCCTGGATGGATGGGGAGTTTAGGGCAGAATGGATACATGTACATGAATGGCTGAGCCCCTTTGCTGTTCACCTGAAACTATCACAACACTGTTAATTGACTACAATTAACGCATAATAAAAAGTTTAAAAAAATAATGGAAAATAATATGCTGCTGCTGCTGCTTCTGCTGCTAAGTCGCTTCAGTTGTGTCCGACTCTGTGGGACCCCAAAGACAGCAGCCCACCAGGCTCCCCCGTCCTTGGGATTCTCTAGGCAAGAACACTGGAGTGGGTTGCCATTTCCTTCTCCAATGCGTGAAAGTGAAAAGTGAAAGTGAAGTCGCTCAGTCATGTCCGACTCTTCGGGACTCCATGGACTGCAGCCTACCAGGCTTCTTTGTCTATGAGATTTTCTAGGCAAGAGTACTGGAGTGGGGTGCCATTAGTATATATGTATAACTGAATCACTTCGCTGTACAGCAGAAATTAACACAACATTATAAATCAACTAAACTTTAATAAAATTGTTTTAAATTTTAATTTAAATTTTTAAAATTAAATTTTTAATAAAAAAAATAAAAATAACTTTTTTTAAAAAAAAGAGAATTCCCGGGAAGTCCAATGGTTAGGGCTCAGTGCTTTCACTGCTGGGGCCCCAGGTTCAATCCCTAGTTGGGGAACTAAGATCTCATAGGCTGTGTAGTGCAGCCTAAAAAAATTTTTTTTAAATAAAGTCAGGAGAGTGAGTTAGATCATCAAGAAAGAAGAACAGAATAGCAGAGTGCAAGGACTATTCCAGGGCACTCCGTATTTAAAGGCTGGAGGAAAGATGAGGAACTAGCAAAGGAGACTGAGAAAGAAAAAGCAGAAAAACTGCAAGAGAGAAATTCCAGAAAGCAGTTCAAGAAGAGAGTGATGGACTGTACCAAAAGCCACTGATGGGTCATCAGTCGTGAACTGAACATGAAAATGATTGTGGAAGCCAATGATGACCTTGGCAAGAACAAACTGGGTGCATGGTGGAGGCAAAAGTCTGACTCTAGCGGGTTCAAGAGAAAATAGTCGGGGAGGGATCAGATCCGGAGAGCAGAGATCTGGCTGTACAGTATGGTGACCACTGAACGTGGCTGCTGAACACAAAATGTGACTATAGCAACTGAGATGAGCTTTACATGGATTTCAAAGACAGTATGAAAAAAGAATATCAAATGTCTCATTCATGTTTTATATTGATTACCTGTTAAAATAATGTATCTGATAAGTTTGGTTAAAATAAAATATATTAAACTTGATTTCATCTATCTCCTTCTTACGTTTTTATTGTGGTTACCAGACAATTTCAAATCACCTATGGAACTTGGAAGCCTGGTGCGCTGCATGCAGTCCATGGGGTCACAGAGAGTGGGACACAACTTAGCAACTTAACAACAGCAAATGGGACTTGCATTATATTTCTGTTGGATGGCACTGGCAGAGTCAATTCTTTTGAGAAATTTTGCTATTAATATAAAGAGAAGCAGAGAGCTGAAGTCACTGTCCAGAGTTACCTTTGTCAGTGATTACCCAACTTTTTCTTTTCATGAACCATTTTACTTGGGCATTTCCCCACACATTGCCTCTTCGAAGAACTGGTGAACTTGGGACTTCTGGTGATCCATTGGCTAAGACTCCATGCTTCCAATGCAGGGGACCCGGGTCTGATCCCTGATCAGAGAACCATATCCTGGCATGCTGCAAACAAGAGTTCACATGCCATACATCCCGCAACTAAGACCCCACATCCCGCAAATAAGACTCAGCGCTACTAAATAACTACATATTTTTTTAAAAAAAGAATCTGTGCTTTCCTTGCAGGGGCCACAGATTCCATCTCTGGTCGAGGAACTAGGATCATGCATGCCCCGAGGCACGCACAGCCAAAAAATAAATAAATAAAAATAAAATTTAAAAATAATAACAAATAAAAAAATTTTAAAGTGAAAAGTCCAGATGATGGGATGTGTGTTTGGATTAAAAGCATGAAAATATTCACAGCATCTTAGAGTTGATGGGGACTCGGAGGTGAGCAATCTCCTCTCTGTCCTTTTCCAGCCTGATACACGCAGTGTTGGAGCCCTGGGCCCGTCTCCCACACCGGGACCGTAAAGCCAGCCTGGGGTTTCACAGCGTTCGACCACCTGCTCTCCCCAGTTTACCCTCCAAGAAAGAATGTGAAGCGTGGGAACGGCTCTGCAGGGAGCCCGGGTGGCTCCATGGAGCAGACAATACCCACAATGGGGAACAAAAGACCCCTCTGGAGGAGAAGGCTGGCCTCTGAGGGCCGCAGTCCACTTCAACCAAGCTGAGCCGGCCACCGAGAACCTGCCAGGGGAGCAGAACAAAGGAGGCGGCTGCTGAATGGTGTCCAGCCCGACCCCCCTCCATTCCCCAGACCCACCTGCTCATCTCTTTCCTCCGCCTGTCCCCACAAAAGCAAAGACTGAGGGCTCTCTCAACTTCCAATTAGTTTTTCAAATGAAATAATGACCGCTGGGGCCTGCTGCTACTTGTGGGTTTCGAGGTGAATGCCGTTATAAAGGAAAAGACTGTGATGGCCACAATTCCGGTGCTTTATCTCCATTAACTACCACACTAATGGCGGCTTAAAGGACTTAACCCCTGCCCACAGAGGGGCTGGGAGCTTCCCGTTCCCTTAGGGTCCCAGTTAAGATGAAGTGCTATTTTTATTATTATTATTATTATTATTATTATTTTGTCCTACAGCATGCTCTGATCAATGGCAGATTTGTTTCTTATGATAATCCCTTACGTTTGCATTAAAACTCACAAAGAGGTTCTCATCCGTTGCTTCGTGGGCTCCCTACCACAGCCCTAGGGGGAGGGCAGAGCAGAGGTAAGAGCAGGTCCTATAGCTCAGAGGGGTCAAAACTAGGAACTGACTCCTGATTCCAGGACAGTGCCCTTGTGCTGTTCCAAGATTCCAGGCCCCTCAGGAAATGCTGGGGAAGCAAGTGAATTCAACCAACCAACAAAGAAACAAAAGAAATGTAGGACCGAGTACAGACTGCTTACTCAGTTCAGTTCAGTCCACACAGGAAATAACAACGGTAATGTCTGTACTGATCTGAGCAACCTCTGAGTCAGTGTCAGTGCCAGACGCTCCGGTGTGTGTTTTGGATGTGACCTCGTTTAACCCTATAAAGCCCTCAGAGGTGATATCCCATTTTTACTGATGGGAACCTAAGGCCCAGCGGCGTGAAGAAAGGTCAGTTGGATACTGACCTGCTGTGCCGACTACTCCTGGAAGGCCAGGTCCAGGCACTACTGTAATGTCAAATGAAAGACAGAGGTGCATAGGAGTTAAAGTGGTAAAAACAGATTTTATTCAAGACTATTTCAATAGCGGGAAAGAAACCTCATATAAAAGTGGGCTCAATTCTGAATACAGTGTGGGCTACTGGGAACTGGAAGCCAAGGAGCAGGGTAGGGATCAGTGGGTGGAAACTTACTAGGAGGATACATCAGGGGTAAGGGGATTCTGGCTGAAGACAGACCAGGGAGATGAGACATCACCTGGGAGAGGGTGGAGGGTGAGGATTCTGATCATATATCAGCATGATCAGATGTGGAGGTGGGAGGGTCTGGTTAAACTGCTTAGCAAGATTCTTGCTAAAACTGGATCTTAAAAAAAAAAAAAAAAAGGCACAAATAGGTGAAGGAGAAATTCAGGAGCCTGGCTAAAGTTTGATCAAGCAAAGAATCTTTGCCAGTGGTGAATAATTTAAGCAAGAAATCTGGTGTATGTCATAATTCGTAGTAAAGAGGCCAGTTCTCAACTGCAGTCTGCCCAGATCCATCCCTAGGCTATAAGCAAGTGGACTCTCCCCTGCAGCCTTCAAGAGGCTTCTCTCAGTGGGTAGGACCAGAAAGACAGCATAAGAGGTGTTTCTGCCTCTGCTGCTAAGTCGTTCAGTCGTGTCCGACTCTGTGCGACCCCATAGACGGCAGCCCACCTGCCAGGAACCAGCATGAGGAATCCCACCCGTGACGGGGACACGCAGCAGAGACTCAGATGGCAAGGCAATTTGGGTCTTGGGGGTTCTCCCTGGTATTTCCTAAGCATGTACCCCCAAAATAAGAATCTGCCTGCTTTTTCCACTCTTCTGACTTTCTCTGAAAAAAGTTGACTCAGGGCTTTAGTCTTCTGCATTTGAAAGGAGTGTTTCAGCTCAACCTCCTCTGATAACACTCTAACTTAAATGCTCTAACTTGCCTAACAGGTTCCCTGGACCTTACAGCCACCAACTCTGAGGGGCACAAAGCTTAAGTATCTTAAAGTTACAAACCCTTTTCTAAGAGTTAAAAATCCTATTGGTGACAGGATTTCACTGTTGACTCCATGATTGCTGCCAGACCTCCTTATTCTCTAGGCACCTGGAAAGATGTTAATCAATGTAAATGGGATATGGAAAAAGATATATAGTAGTTTTGATGCAATACGTGACCCGTGAACTCCCTGATGTTCAAGCTGGTTTTAGAAAAGGTAGAGGAACCAGAGATCAAATTGCCAACATCCGCTGGATCATGGAAAAAGCAAAAGAGTTCCAGAAAAACATCTATTTCTGCTTTACCGACTATGCCAAAGCCTTTGACTGTGTGGATCACAATAAACTGTGGAAAATTCTGAAAGAGATGGGAATACCAGACCACCTGACCTGCCTCTTGAGAAATCTGTATGCAGGTCAGGAAGCAACAGTTAGAACTGGACATGGAACAACAGACTGGTTCCAAATAGGAAAAGGAGTACGTCAAGGCTGTATATTGTCACCTTGCTTATTTAACTTATATGCAGAGTACATCATGAGAAATGCTGGACTGGAAGAAACACAAGCTGGAATCAAGATTGCTGGGAGAAATATCA
>SJXQ01010321.1:0-13135 GCA_006408695.1 Aepyceros melampus | reverse complement strand
CCATGAAGTGATGGGACCAGAAGCCATGATCTTTGTTTTCTGAATGTTGAGCTTTAAGCCAACTTTTTCACTCTCCTCTCAATTTCATCAAGAGGATTTTTAGTTCCTCTTTGCTTTCTGCCATAAGGGTGGTGTCATCTGCATATCTGAGGTTATTGATATTTCTCCCAGCAATCTTGATTTCAGCTTGTGCTTCTTCCAGCCCAGCGTTTCTCATGATGTACTCTGCATAGAAGTTAAATAAGCAGGGTGACAATATACAGCCTTGACGTACTCCTTTTCCTATCTGGAACCAGTCCGTTGTTCCATGTCCAGTCTTAACTGTTGCCTCCTGACCTGCATATAGGTTTCTCAAGAGGCAGGTCAGGTGGTCTGGTATTCCTATATCTTTAAGAATTTTCCCTGCTACAGGTTCTAATTTCAGATTGTGCCCTAATCATCTTCCACTCAATGGAAGATTCCCAAAATGAGACCTTGAAATGTTCTCTCCATTTAAGTCACTGATCTCCAGTAACCCACAAAATCTAGATCTTAAACTGTGTGGTTCAGAAAGCAGGTTTTGCCCAGGGAAGATGGTAGAGAGAAAAAGGCTGACTCTGGTCCTGGCTGGGAGAGGAGGAGTAGTCTGGAAGCTAAAGACCGGACAGGTTGGCTTTGGTAGGTATCAAGGCTGAGCCATGAGTAGAGGTCAGTCCATCCTGCTCCAACTAGGGATCTGATCACAGGTTGCATAGGGACCCCCCAAAACCAAAGATAGGCTCCGCAGCCTATCACCACTGGGAAAGACTAATATAAGCCCAAATGCCTGAGCCCTGCTAGACACTACCTAGCCTATAGCCCCAGGGAAATCATCCAGCCTTCTGGGTCTCAGTGTCCATATCTGTGAAATGGCATTCCACTCTGCTGCTCCAAATCCTTTTGGGGGTTTTCTCTCCGCCATGGGTGGAATCTCAAGCTAGGCCACTGAGGTTCTGCCTGATCTGTGTCCGCCCTCATATCGCTGTGCTCTCCCCCTTGCCCACTCTGCTCTAGACATACTAGCGTTTGCTCTGAGTCTCAGAAAAACTCCTTCCACTCAAGGCCTGTGCACAGGCTGCCCTGGGACCTAGTCTCGAACACCTTTCCCACATTCTNGGCCACTGAGGTTCTGCCTGATCTGTGTCCGCCCTCATATCGCTGTGCTCTCCCCCTTGCCCACTCTGCTCTAGACATACTAGCGTTTGCTCTGAGTCTCAGAAAAACTCCTTCCACTCAAGGCCTGTGCACAGGCTGCCCTGGGACCTAGTCTCGAACACCTTTCCCACATTCTGTCTTATTGTACATCTCATCCTTCAGAGTCTAAAACAAGGTTCCTCCTCTTCTCTCCTGGAAGATCTACTCATACCTTTCTCAATACGTGTCATAAGTTGTCATTATGTATTTAGTTGTACTTCATGTCCTCCTTCTTGCCTGGAAAATCCCATGGATGGAGGAGCCTCATGGGCTACATACAGTCCATGCGGTTGCTAAGAATCAGACACAACTGAGTGACTTCACTTTCACTTTTCACTTTCATGCATTGGAGAAGGAAATGACAACCCACTCCAATGTTCTTGGCTGGAGAATCCCAGGGATGGCAGAGCCTGGTGGGCTGCCGTCTATGGGGTCACACAGAGTCAGACACGACTGAAGCAACTTAGCCGCATGTCCTCCTTCAGCCAAAAACATGTTGAGCACCTGTTCTATGCTAAGCAACTGCCTTTCTGAACTCTGGACAATTTATGGTGACTGCAAGCAAGGACCTTGCTCTGGTGGAGCTTATGCTTTGAGGGGAAGGCAGACAGGAGAGCATTTAGTCCAGTAATAAAGAACTCACACAGGAAATGTCAGATGGCAAAGATCCCTGAGCAGTGCAGCACGCTTAACAGAGTGCTGTGATACAAACTGATACAAAGTCCTACCTTAGGCAAGCAGTCAGGGAGGGCTGCCCTGAGGTGGTGAAAGTTATGCTGAGAGCCGATAGTGGGAAGGAGCAAGCTTAGGAAAACTTGTTTAATGCGGGGTTGGCCAAAAAATTTATTTGGGTTTTTCCATAAGATGTTACAGAAAGCCCTGAATGAACATTTTAACCGGTCTAATATTTAGGTACCATATTAGTAGCTGCTTTGTTCACTGTGTCCTAAGTCAGGCTTGGTTCCCAGCATATGGTTGGTGTTCTATAAATATGTACTGACGAATAAATGAATGGGTGGCTAGATGGATGGATGGATGAGGTCTCAGGATTGTGATGAGATGCTCATGAGCTACTGGGGTAGGCTGCTGGTCAACCATAGGGTTCTAAGTGATGATCCCCTGGGGTAGAGGCTCAAGTCACCTGACTTCAGGGAGCTCCACCATATTCCACCCTCTTTCCCACTGCTCCTTCTTGGCCGCTGTGCCAACTTCACTGACCTTTATCAGTTTCCTCTTTTCTCCAGACGCTTTGGACTGCTCAACAATGTTGTGGACATTGGAGTCGACCTTGCGAGGAGCGTGGTGTCCTCTGTAGTGCAGCGCGAGGTGAGTCCCCACTCCTGGGGGTGTAGCGACACCTGGTGGGGGCAGGTGTGTCATTCCATGGGTGGGCTCTACTCTCTGGGCCCCTTCCTTTCTGAAGGGCCAACTTCCCTTTGAGTTGTCAGTTGCTACTCCCTCCGCCCCACTTCACTCAGCCTGGCCTGGGGAGGAGAAGAGGGGCCCAACATGAGCTGAAATCACTGGGTCCCACACTTGAACCATTTTCCATACCCATGGACTGCCAGTAGGCGTTTTAGCTAATATTTTTCTTATTTCAATACAACTTTATTTATTTATTTAAATACAAAATCTGTATGTACCATAGGTCAGATTCCTATGTATCATATGCAAAACCATATGCACCATGCGCCCTAAATTCCAAAGATTCTAAATTCACTCTGGAAGGGGGCTTGCAATCTGGTTTTTTTTTTTTTTTAAATCCTCCAGGAGGCCCTGAGATTTACTGACCTGGAGGGTCACTGATAAAACTATGGCTGTCAGACCAGCAGCACTGACCTTCCCTGGGCATTTTTTAGAATGCAGACCCTTAGGTGCCACTCCAGATCTGCTGCTCATTAATTTGCCTTTTAATGAGATCCTCGAGGAATTGTACGCACACAAAATTGTGAGAAACACTTCTCTATGGTTCCCAGGGCCCCATTTGACCCTTGAGAGTCCAAAAGACAAGGTTTCTAGGAGCACAGGGATATGGGGTGTTTACAGTCTAGATACTTAAGGTACTTGGATTATAATGTTCTGAGGTTTTTAGGGTTCTAGTGTCCTCTGGATCTCAGATATGGGCCTTCTAGGTTTCCACTATTCTAGACTCCTAAGGGTCAGAAGTTCTGAGGCCCCAAGTAGTGAGCATCTCTGTGGGTGGCGGGCAGGGTGCTCGTAGCAGGTAATAACCAGTCCTCTTCCTTCTCCCATCTCTCCTCTCCCTCCTCACCTCCTCACCTCTTTCTTTCCTTCCCTTTTTCCAATTCTCTCTGCGTGTGTCTTTCTCTTTCCCTGGCTCTGTATGGCCCTCAGCTGTGCCCACGAATCCGCGAACTCCTTGAAAGCCTGGATGCAGAGTGTGTTGAGAAACTCATCGGTAAGTCACAGCCTGGGGAATCGGGGAGAGGGCTCCCTCTGCAGCCTCACCGGGGATGGTATGCCGCTCTATGCCTACAGCACCAGCAGGTCTGGTCAGGGGACCCTGGAGAAGCTGAGGACCTTTCATCCTGAGCAAGTCAGGAGAGTGTGGTTGGAGGGATCCCTGCAGGCTGAGGGTCTCTGTCAGCCTTTGAGAGCTTCTACTGCCCTCCTTTTCCCACTGGCAGAACCTGCTGCCCAGAATGATATGAGAAAGAGGACGGGCCAGATCTGGATTCAAACCCTGGATCTGCCACTTAGCAACTGTGCAGTCCTGGTCAACTGGCTCCGCCTCTCTGAGCCTCGGGTCCCTCCCAGGTGAAAGGAGATTGTAAACACGGCTTAGCTGATGAATAGATTTAAAGAAAAAGCAGAAAAAGCCTAATATCCAGTAGGCATTGATGATAAACACCACCCTTTCCCTTTCTCTTATGAGGAGATGTGGTTTCACCCCCAGCCTTGACCTGGGTCTCTGGTATGGCTGGGGTTGCTGGGGCTGTGGGCAACAGAAATGGGATGAGTGAAGCATCATGGCCCTGAGGCAGTTCTTCTAGAAAATAGCCACAGACCTAGTTCATTGGGCCATTGATCTGTGCTTCTTATATATTATCTCACTGGATCCTTGCAATGACCCTGTGGGGATGGGTAGTGTCATGATACCCATTTTACAGATGAACTAGCTGAGGCTCAGATAGATGGAGTGACACACAAGTGGTCCCATGGCTGTCAAATCTGACCTGCTGGAGGGTGGCAGTCACTGGTGTCTGATTAGTGTTCGGCTTTCCAGTTGCTGGAGCCTGAAAACTGCTACTCATTGTGTTCCTTCAGGTGAGCCTCAGAACACCCAAGAGGCAACTGGAGCGCCCAATTAAGAGGACAGATGAGGAAATCGCTGGGATGCGCGCCTGCTGGTGAGGGCTGGGTCCAGGGCCCTGGGCTGAGAGAGGATGAGACCCCCGACAGGGGCCTGTGGAGAAGCAGAAACATGCTTGGCTTCTCCTCTTTCTCTAGTGGCAGACTGAGCCCTGATCTTGGTCACAGACCACCTCCTGACCCTAAATCAGACACGCAGATTGTGCTCGATTCTGCTCCCTGACTGAGCCCGGGACAGTCAGACTGAGCTTTGACTCTGGTAGTTGACTCAGCCCTGACACTGGTCAGAAAGAGATCAGATCGCATCTCAGTCTGATCCCTGATCTTCGGTCACAGACCATCTCCTGACCCTAAATCAGACATGTGGATTGTGCTCGATTCTGCTCCCTGACTGAGCCTGGGACGTCAGACTGAGCTTTGACTCCAGTAGTTGACTCAGCCCTGACACTGGTCACAGATAGAGACCAGATCGCATCTCAGTCTGATCCCTGATCCTGATCATACACTGAGCCCTGAGCCCTGGCTCCTCTGGGCCCTGATCAGTCTTTTCACATTGGCCATTTTGCTAAGGTGAGGGGGTTGGGAAGGTGAGGGGATGAGAGGGCTCAGTGCCAGGTGCCAGAGAAAGACCACAAACCACAGGTGCCAGTCCCTCCCCAAGCCTCAGAGCTCCCAGGGTTTGTGGGGAAGTACTCCGGGAGCTGTGCCTGCTGAATGCAGGAGCTGGTAAGGGCCCTGGAGATCCATGCCTCACACCGGGGTCTCCTTCCAGACTTCCAGGACTTGACTGAATCTCTGTACCGTCTTCCTCTGGGACGGTCAGTGCTGCCACCATCCCCCAGGAGTGACAACTGAGCCCAGTCAAAGGACACTCTCAGACACTCGTGCTCACAGTCAGGACACCCTATGCTCCTCGCCCTCCACCCCCAGCAATAAAAAGCCTTTTCAGCACCTCCTGTGTGCCCCGTTGCATTCCTTCCATTGGGATTTTGGGGGATGTGGGATATGTGCCACCAGGTAAGCAGAGACCTGGATCCAAAGCGGGAAAGGAGTTTGGGGATTATCCAGCCTCACCTCCTTGTCTTACAAGCAGGAACACTGGGGCCCAGGATGGGCGAGAAAGTGACCTGAGGTGTCATAGAGACAGCCTCACTCTGCTTCCCTACAGCACCACCATGATGGAGGGCTGCCTTCCCCAGCACACTTGACCTCATGACCTCCTCACAACACCCTTCTGCTCTTGTCCCCATTGTACAGATGAGGAAGCTGAGGCTCATAGAAGACAAGAGACATATCGAGGTTACAGGGTAGCAAGTGGCAGGACTAGTATTTAAAGCCGTGGCTATGGGATCACTTGCTCCGAGCGGTGATGTCCCATCTCCCAGTACTCAGCCACCTCTCCCCAGCCCCTGCAGGTCCCGCTGTCTGGCCTTGGTCCCTTCCACCCAGGACTGCTGAGGTCCGTTTCTGGCCCTTCCTCCTCCCCGACATGCATGCCCTCAGCTTCCCCTTTACCCTGGAGTGGGGAATACAGTGCCCCTTACTTACTGCTGCGTCACCTCTGCAGAGGACTGACCCAGGCTATCACCTCAGGGACCCCGGCGTCTCCTTTCCAGGAGGCCATCTAACTTCCTGCCAAGAGGCCCAGGAAACATTTGCCCATTTTGCCAAGGAGCCATCTCAGTACTGTGTGCAGTTCTGTGGGGAAGAACCACTGTCGTCCTCACGGAAGACTTGGGTTAATGGAGGCCAGGGTCACACAGTGGCTGCTTCGCTCCAGGGCCTTCTGTGTGAAGGCCTCCTCACGAGGTCGCGTCACCCCAGGGGCCCTTGAGCCCCTGGGGCAGCTAGGGGGCCTTGGACCAGCTCTCCTGAGCCGAGGACCTCAGTTCAGTCTGTGCCGGGGCTCCTGACACAGCGTGAGGTGGGAGGTAGGACAGAGCTGAGCTTGACCTGGCCTCTGCCTGTTGCTAGCTATGTGATCTCAGGCAACTTACTAGGACCACACATCTCTCACCTCGCTAATGGACTTAACAGTAAAACCTCCCTGTTGCACGACTGAATGAGTCAATGTGTGGAAAATGCTTAAACATAGTCTGAGACCTGGTGAGCACAAGATGAATGTCAGCCTTGACACACTGGAATTACTGTGAAACTGTGTTGAGAAATCCCATATTCAATCTTTATACACTGTATCTCACTCAATTCTGATTTCTACTGAGTGATACAGCGAATGGTTCTTGGAGGAGGTGTGGCAACTGAGTCTCAGAGAGGTGAAGTGACTTACCCCGGGCCACACAGCTGGTCACAGGTAAAGCTGGGTTCTATTGGAAGTCGACCTTCTCCAGAGCTGCTTCCTTCCCTGCTGGCCATAGCAAAAGGGTGAGAGTTTTTCTCTCAGTCTGTATTTTGTGACAATCCCAATTCCCACAAAAGTGCACAAGGAGGCTCACAATTCAGGACTTCTCTTGAGCAGTAGCCCACTTGGGTCAGCACTGAGCCTTTGTCCAGGCTGTTCCACCAGCTGGAACACCATTCCTTCTCTCCCTCCATCTGTTTCAATCCTCAGCCCTACAGCTCTGCTCAGGAGCTGTCTCCTGGTAAGTGGGGGCCACTCCTCAATGTTTCCCCAACTAAAAGCATGTTTTCCAGCTGCTAGTTCTACCCAAACTACCTTGGCATCATTGTCCCATACAGACAGAGGGTTCAGGAAGTGTAAGCTCTCATAATAATGGTTGACACATGTTAATAATCCTTTTTCCCATCTTTTTTTTTGTGAGAAATAATTGACATTCATCACTGTATACATTCTGGTGGCTCAGATGGTAAAGCATCTGTCTGCAACATGGAAGGCCCAGGTTCGATCCCTGGGTCCGGAAGATCCCCTGGAGAAGGAAATGGAAACCCACTCCAGTACCCTTGCCTGGAAAATCCTATGGACTCAGGAGCCTGGTAGGCTACAGTCCACGGGGTTGCAAAGAGTCAGACATGACTGAGTGACTTCACTTCACTGTATAAGTTGAAGGCAACAGTTTGATTTCTGTGTATTATGAAATGATTATGACAATAGGTTCAGCTAACATTCATCTTCTCATATAGGTACAATAAAAAATTCAGAAAAAAAGAAAAACATTTTTTCATTATGATGAGAACTCCTAGGATTGCTCTCAGCAACATTCCTGTATATTATACATCACTGTTAGCTCTAGTCATCATGTCGTACATTACATACCCAGTGTTCATATGTTCAGAATTGTAAGTTTGTATTTTTGACCATCTTCTTCCAATTCCCTCTCCTCCTACTCTCCACCTCGGTAATCACACGTCTGATTTCTTTTTCTATCAATTTGGTATTTTGTTTTTAGTTTCCAGTTATAAATGATATCACATAGTATAGGTCTTTTTCTAACTTATTTCATTTAGGATAATGCCTTTAAGATCAAGCCATGTAGTCACAAATAGTAGGATTTATCATTTTTAATGGCTGAATAATACCCTGTGTGTGTGTATATAATACATATTCATATATATTATAATTTCTTTAACCATTCAGCCAATATTGAAACATTTAAGTGTTTCCAAGGACACTGCTATAAACATAGGGGTGCAGAGATCTTTTTGAGTCAGTGATTTCATTTCTTTTGGATGTATTTCCGGAAGTATTGATAGAATTGCTGGATCATATGGCTCTGGGCTCTTAGTTGGGAGAGTTTTCACTGCTGATTCAATCTCCTTACTAGTAATCAGTTTACTCACATTTTCTATCCCTCCCTGATTCAATCATGGCAAATTGTATGTTTCTAAGAATTTTTCCATTTCTTTTAGTTTTCTGGTTTGTTAACATTATAGTTGTTCATAGTAGCTTCATAGGATTCTCTGAATTTCTATAAAATCTCTTGGAATGTCTCCTTTTTCATTCATAATTTTGTTCATTTGTTTCATTTCTCTTTTTTCCTGATTAGTCTACCTAAGAGTTTACCAGTTTCATTTACCTTTTCAAAGAACCAACTACCAGTTTGGTTAATGTTTTCTATAATTTTTCTCTTCACTTTTTCATTTGCTCCAGCTGATCTTTATTAGATTCTTTCTTCTGTTACCTTTGGGCTTAGTTTATTCTTCACATTCACAAATAGTTTCTTTTGGCGGGGAGGGGGAGGTCTGTATACAGGCTTTTTAAAGTATTTTAACTTCCAATTTTGATTTCCTATCTCTTGTACCTTCTTGCTTCTTTTGTACTTTGAGAAGATCTTTCAATATTTCTTTTAGGATAGGTTTAGTATTGCTGTGTTCTTTTAGTTTTTGCTTCTCTGAGAAATTTATTTCTCTCTTATTCTAAATGATAATCTTATTGGGTAGAATATTCTAGGTTGCAAGACTTTGAATATGTTTATATACACTCCCATGCTGTTTATATATGGGAGTGATCCTGTGTAGCTTGTGTAGCCTTATTTTCCTTGGTCCGAGGCCTGTTCAGGTGCTGGATGCTTGCTGTTCTTTCCTCAGTGTATGTTGGCCATTATTCCCTTGACAGGGTGAGTGCCTGGGGAGGTGGGGGCCGCAGCTGCTGCCCAATCGCAGGACCCTCATGGCATCAGCAGTCCACACCCACCTCTGGAGACTGAGATGGAAGCAGTGGCTTGCACCTACCCCTGGAATTCATGTGGCTGGTGCCCTGCTGCCTGAGAGCACACACTCATGGAGAAAGAAGCTCCTAAGGCAATCCCACCGCCCTCCTCATGGGCCTCCCGACAATGGTGCCTCGCCTCATTCAGGCCCAGGCTTCTTCCCTTCTTCCCATACTCCCTTGGTTGTAGAGAACCACCCCTCCTCCTTGTCCCCTCATGCTGTCTCCATGTAACTAACCTATGCCCATTCTCCAAGCTGACTTCTGAAGCCCAAATCTCAGCAGCTAGCCCTCGCCCACTCTGACAGATGAGCATCTCAGGCTGGGGAATCTGGTGTCAGGGAATGTATAACAGGAGGATTCCTACATGCTATTTCTCATAAATTCTCTGTTCCTTATCAGTTCCTATTCCGAGTATGAGTAGAGCTGTGTGCAGCTCTCAGGACTGAGATCATGAGAAAAGGTATCTGCTTGGATTCCTTTCAATAACTCCCTTCAGTGACTCTTTTCAGCATCAGCGACTTTGTATGTATTAGACTGTCCATATTGTGGCTACTGATAAAATTTCATCCTGTGTAATAGCTGAGTGATCATCTTACTAAAGACATATACGCCAGCATTTCTGCTAATAAAATACCTTTGCTCCATCAGAGCTTGGGTCCCCATGTCTTTCCTTCTTTCTCTCTCTCTCCCTCTCTCCAGCTCTCTCTTTCACTTTCTTATCGTCGACTCCGGACCACCAGGTTCAGGTCCATCAAAGGACCCCAACAGTCTGGCAGCAACGCCAACCACCTGTGCAGGTCTCTCTCCAACTGACCCTCCAGAAACCAGTGGCTGTGTTCTCCTCTGAGGCTTCAAGGCTCCCACACTGTCCTGGCTGATCGTCCTGCTAACTTCCAATTTTGATTTCCTATCTCTTGTACCTTCTTGCTTCTTTTGTACTTTGAGAAGATCTTTCAATATTTCTTTTAGGATAGGTTTAGTATTGCTGTGTTCTTTTAGTTTTTGCTTCTCTGAGAAATTTATTTCTCTCTTATTCTAAATGATAATCTTATTGGGTAGAATATTCTAGGTTGCAAGACTTTGAATATGTTTATATACACTCCCATGCTGTTTATATATGGGAGTGATCCTGTGTAGCTTGTGTAGCCTTATTTTCCTTGGTCCGAGGCCTGTTCAGGTGCTGGATGCTTGCTGTCTCTTTCCTCAGTGTATGTTGGCCATTATTCCCTTGACAGGGTGAGTGCCTGGGGAGGTGGGGGCCGCAGCTGCTGCCCAATCGCAGGACCCTCATGGCATCAGCAGTCCACACCCACCTCTGGAGACTGAGATGGAAGCAGTGGCTTGCACCTACCCCTGGAATTCATGTGGCTGGTGCCCTGCTGCCTGAGAGCACACACTCATGGAGAAAGAAGCTCCTAAGGCAATCCCACCGCCCTCCTCATGGGCCTCCCGACAATGGTGCCTTGCCTCATTCAGGCCCAGGCTTCTTCCCTTCTTCCCATACTCCCTTGGTTGTGGAGAACCACCCCTCCTCCTTGTCCCCTCAGGCTGTCTCCATGTAACTAACCTATGCCCATTCTCCAAGCTGACTTCTGAAGCCCAAATCTCAGCAGCTAGCCCTCGCCCACTCTGACAGATGAGCATCTCAGGCTGGGGAATCTGGTGTCAGGGAATGTTTAACAGGAGGATTCCTACATGCTATTTCTCATAAATTCTCTGTTCCTTATCAGTTCCTATTCCGAGTACGAGTAGAGCTGCGCACAGCTCTCAGGACTGAGATCATGAGAAAAGGTATCTGCTTGGATTCCTTTCAGTAACTCCCTTCAGTGACTCTTTTCAGCATCAGCGACTTTGTATTATGCCTTAGACTATCCATATTGTGGCTACTGATAAAATTTCATCCTGTGTAATAGCTGAGTGATCATCTTACTAAAGACATATACGCCAGCATTTCTGCTAATAAAATACCTTTGCTCCATCAGAGCTTGGGTCCCCATGTCTTTCCTTCTTTCTCTCTCTCTCCCTCTCTCCAGCTCTCTCTTTCACTTTCTTATCGTCGACTCTGGACCACCAGGTTCAGGTCCATCAAAGGACCCCAACAGTCTGGCAGCAACGCCAACCACCAGCATCAGCGACTTTGTATTATGCCTTAGACTATCCATATTGTGGCTACTGATAAAATTTCATCCTGTGTAATAGCTGAGTGATCATCTTACTAAAGACATATACGCCAGCATTTCTGCTAATAAAATACCTTTGCTCCATCAGAGCTTGGGTCCCCATGTCTTTCCTTCTTTCTCTCTCTCTCCCTCTCTCCAGCTCTCTCTTTCACTTTCTTATCGTCGACTCCGGACCACCAGGTTCAGGTCCATCAAAGGACCCCAACAGTCTGGCAGCAACGCCAACCACCTGTGCAGGTCTCTCTCCAACTGACCCTCCAGAAACCAGTGGCTGTGTTCTCCTCTGAGGCTTCAAGGCTCCCACGCTGTCCTGGCTGATCGTCCTGCCAATGATGGGACTTCCCGGTGTGTGGAAACCTCTGTTTCACACCTCCCTACAGGGGCACATGTTCCATCCCCACTACTTTCTCTCTCTTTCTTTTTCTTTTTTGCTTTGTCCTACCCAGATACATAGAGATTTTCTTCTCCTTTTTGAACTCTGAGGTCTTCCCCCAGAGATCAGTAGATTTTCTGCAAGAACTGTTCCACACGTAGATGTATTTTGATGAATTTGAGGGAAAAGGTAAGAATTTGTCCTAATCCTCCACCATCTTGGTCCGCTCCCTGAGAAATGTATTGTTGGGTTTGTTTATTTATTTATTTAGCCATTCTAAGTATTTTAATTGGAGAATTTGATCCATTTACATTGAAAGCAATTACTGATTGGAAAGAACTTACTATCCCCATTGTGTGAATTCTTTTCTGCTCCTCCATAGATCCAAGTTCCTTATTTCTTATCCTGCTATCTTTTCTGCGTGTGTTTTGGTGTCTTTTGGTTTCAGTATGTTTTGAATTTTTTCCGTGTTCTTTCATGGAATAACTACAGTGCTTCCTCTTGTAGTTACCATGAAGATAACATAAAATATTTTATGCTTGAAGAGTCCTATTTTACACTGATCACAACTCAACGTCAGTAGGATTAATAAATTTTATGCTTTTCTTCTTTCCTCACATTTTAGGTTACTATTTTTATAACTTACATGTTTTCATATTGTAAAATTAGTAACAAGTTATTACAGTTATGGTTATCTTTCTGCTTTCTTTTTTAACTTTTAATTAAAGTTGTGTGAGTTATGCACCAATATTGCCATATTAGAATCTAACTATGACTATATACTTACCACTACCACTTGACATTTATGCTATTTTTAATGTTCTTATGCTATTAATTAGCCTAACTTTACTTCTACTCAAAGAACTTCCTTTCAGTTCAGTTCAGTCACTCAGTCGTGTCCAACTCTTTGCGACCCCATGAACCATAACACGCCAGGCCTCCCTGTCCATCACCAACTGCCAGAGTCTACCCAAACTCCTGACCATTAAGTTGGTGATGCCATCCAACCATCTCATCCTTTGTCATCCCCTTCGCCTCCTGCCCTCAATCTTTCCCAGAATCAGGGTCTTTTCAAATGAGTCAGCTCTTCACATCAGGTGGCCAAAGTATTGGAGCTTCAGCTTCAGCATCAGTCCTTCCAATGAACACTCAGGACTGATCTCCTTTAGGATGGACTTGTTGGATCTCCTTGCAGTCCAAGGGACTCTCAAGAGTCTTCACCTGCACCACAGTTCAAAAGCATCAATTCTTCTGTACTCAGCTTTCTTTATAGTCCAACTCTCACATCCATACATGACTACTAGGAAAACAATATTCTTGACTAGATGGACCTTTGTTGGCAAAGTAATGTCTCTTATTTTTAACATGCTTTCTAGGTTAGTCATAACTTTCCTTCCAAGGAGTAAGCAT